>ML789822.1:33387-54049 GCA_009831015.1 Picea engelmannii
GTAAATTCAAAACTCTAGGTATTTCCCTCATCCATTACCAAGTTTCGTCCACTACAAAAAGACTAGCATTGGTGTAGGATTCCAATAGCACTGTGAGGGTGTTAAGTATTGTCCTGGAGGTCCTAACATTGCACGATAGGTTGGGAAAGTAGTTATTCGATGTTTTGTATCTGGTTGATCATTATTTATATTTTTCTTCCGATGATTGTGATGTGTCGAAGGTATTTATGTTTATGCGTTGAACATGTGTCATTGTTTAATATATTAATGCATTGGCTTGTGTCGTTATTTATTTCGATGGCGTGCCGCTTGTAATGCTTTTAATTATGATGTGGTGTTGTTGTGTGTTGCTATGAATTATGTGATGACATTAATTTCCTTATGCGTTTGAAAAAATATATATATATTGTTCATCGTTGTGCATTGACGTAACGGAGGGGACGTTGCAACTATCAATCCTTGCACAAAATTTGACACATACAAAATTGAATGTTTGAAACATGTTAACTATTATTGTTATTATTGTTAAAAGTTCAAAGAAAAACTCTGTGTTGATCACATCTTTGATTTACCTAACTACCTTCGGTGCAACGTTTCCAAAAAAAAATTACACTCATTTTCACTCATATTGCGAGGTATCTTATTAAGATTTTTCAAAAAACAATATGCATGACACATGTTATGGTATATACGTCACTTAAACCTACATATAATTCAAATATATCTATTTTATATTAAAATTTAAAATAACTTTCCATGTTCTCTTCTTAGGATGCACTTGCCTTGTGCTCGTTGCTACAATTTTTATTCATTGATCATATATCAGTCATGTTCTATTAATAAAAAAATTGAGCAATGAAACATACAAACCGTGAAATATGTTTTACAAGCTAAGTAAAGAATTTTAGGCTAAAATTGATTTAGGTTTAGTTGGTGGGTTTTGTAGAATAATACATTCTAGTAGTGCACACAATATACAATGATACACATTAGTACATAATTAATGTATAGTGCACATTGGTAAAACTGAAATTGTTTCTTAAAAAACATGTAGCCAAGTAATGCATTATATAGTAACAAAGACACAATTGCACATTGTGAAAACGGAAATGCTGTTTTTTTTTAATTTCGAATTACCATGACATGCTTGAAAATAAGCAATACGCTAGTGTGTGTGTCCTATAAGGTGTGCACCATGAAACCCAAACACATTCTTTTAAAAAACTCTAATAGTGACATGTTGGGGGATCCAACATAGTGAATGGTATGAGTGTAATATATGCCCCAAGCCCCCCAAAAAAAATCTCGTTGTGAAAGGGTAAATAGACTAAACCCCTATTGTTAGGTTTTTCTTGATATTAAACAAAAGGGAAGAAACAAAAAATGTGGAGTTTGCAACATAGACGGTGAGTTTGAAACCATTCATTTTTTTTGGAAATGCATGTTAAATATTTATAGGAATAAATAAATAAAAAATTGAAATTTTTATAATGAATTGAGGGAAAATTTGAGATGAAGAAAAGGAAGTTGCATGACTAAAATTTCTCCTTTCTAGATTTGAATATAACCCAAAGTGATCTCTTGCAAATTTGTCTCTTCAAAAAAAATTATCCAAATCTCTCTTATTGCACAAATATAACCTCTAACATTTAGAAAAACAAAGAAACATGCATCAGCTTTTTTACTCACTTTTAAAAAATGAAATGATTAGGGATGGTCTTACATTTCGAGTCAAATATTTCCTACTAGCTAGAATGATATTAAATTTTAATGTGAACCAAGATAAAAAAGATAATCAATACTTCTCATATTGAGTTGAATTTTTAAGTGGAATATTTGGAATTTTTACCCAATGACTTATTAAGGTTATTGAACATATCTCAACTAGTCACAGGTGGCTCGATTTTAGTATTTAATTAACCACCTCACTTTGCTAGCATGTGAAATCAATCCCCCTTGGGCTATGTGTTTCTTCACAACCACTATCTTGAAGTAATGATTCAAAACATATCCAACCTTCTTGAAGGTCACTCTAGTTTTGAGTATGTTATTGTTCTTCACGGAATCAACAATCATTCACCAATACCCCTCATATTTCTAATTAAGATGAATTTATACGTTGATTTATTTCTTTTGAATTCTCTTTGAGAAGCTTCAAATGCCTAACTATTTATCCTTCCACATTCCAAAACATTTCATTTACCCAAAATGGTGATTATTGTTCTTCCTCTTTAAGAGTGTGATTATTTTCATTTTGATGAGTGAGATCATCTTCATCTCCATATCCCCCTTCATCTTTGTGATCACAATCAACCTTCATATCCAAGCTTGAAATCAACTTTCTCTCCATAAGCACGATCACCCTTAGCCTTCACAAGTGAGATTAGTCATTATCTTCAAGAACATGATTTCCTTTGTCTCCACAACAATGATTAACCTCAATTAGTCTCCAATCCATGAAATCAATCTCTTAGAGTGAAAGATTTAGTTCTCTGCAATGAAGTTGGAAATGAAAAACAAGACAATAACAAAGGCATCTTAAACCACTCATAGAGCTACCAATGAAAAAGTACCAGCATAAAAAGAAACCAAACAAAAAGAACCCCAAATCCCTTTTCCTACAAACCACCCATGTGGTCTAAAATGAAACCAAAATGCATAGCGATACAACCCTCCAGTTCTATAGCACAAGCAACACATATGGCCAAAATTTACAATGCATTCTCATGCCACCCATGTAATCTTCAAGAGCTCATTTGTAGGTGGCATAGTATAGTGGAAAAATGTTGAAATGTAAATACTCTTGTGGCATTTAATGAAGTAGGTGAAAGATGTTATAGAAAGTGCATTATGCAAATCTATTCGAGAGAGTTCCTATTCCATAGAGTTTGCATCCATATATTTCTCAAACACTCTCTAGATATTTTCTAAAATATATCTAGATCCTTCCTTTGAGTATTTATATATGTTTTTGGTTCAATGGAGTAGGCGATCAAGTTTCAAAGAGAAGTAGCTTAGGAATTTACGTGTGATTTCATGATATCGAGTTGATATACAACCGTAGATGTCCATGCTTGTTTCTCCCTTCCTTTCATAGTGTTATTAGAGAAAGAGGTTAGAGGGAAAGAACTACGTTGTAGAAATCAAGAGGTGGCTAGCGAGCCCTTTAATGGAATTTCTCTTGCTCCAACTACGTTGTAGAAATCAAGAGGTGGTAGTTTTGACTACAACTACCTCCAATAGGAATGTTACCCAAGGCTCTATATTTCTGGTCTAGTAATGCCTGCAATTATTGCATAAATAGTGAGTTTTTCGCAAATTATCATAAGCGACTTTATTGGTATAAAGAGAAACACAATGCGGGCATCTCTGTATCTGTTTCATAAGCGACTTAAAATGTCAACCGCCTAGATTTTGAACTACTACAACCACCTCTACAACCAGTTTTCACACCTACAAACTCCTGGATAATTGTTTACACAAGTTTATGGTAGATTCCATATTCCATAAACACGGGAAGGTTTGAATCCGTGCGCTAAGTTATGAAGTAAATATTTTGTTGAACAGAGAAGAGGGTGAAGATCCATAGAGGAGGTTGCATAGCCAGTGAAGATCTTGCAGAGATAGAGAAGAGGGCACATATAACTAGAGGAGGTCGTAGAGAAGAGATTGCAGAGATAGAGAGGAGGCCACAAATCAAGGGTTTCGAAGACAATGCAGAGTTCCTGATTCGATGAAGGATAAGAAATACACAGTCGTTGTCTAGAGAAATTTTGGCTACTCAAAGCGACCTGTACGAAGATCAAAATTGGCAAAATTCGACTTACTTGATGAAATTTGAATTAATTGAGTTTTCTTTTGAATCTCTAAACGGGTCAGTTCAGAAACCCCATATTTGTTGCATTTTATTGCCATCCTTTGAAAGTCACCATTGTGAAGGGTTCTTCTTGGCATAGAAACCCGTGATGCTTTCTTTAATTTTCTAATTTTAGCAACAGTTCGGAGAAGGTTCTATTTTCTCCTAAAAAAAAAAATTTTAATTTTTTTTTGTAGAAAGATTATTGTTATTCAAAAAACAAAATTTGGTTTATCACACCCATAATGGAAACACAGAGTCAAAGTGAAATATTGATTTGCATGCAACATTAGGGATATTAGGGATAGAGTTTTGTAATTATGTGTGTGAGTTCATTAGGGATAGAGTTTTGTAATTATGTGCTTGATTTCATATGCATAAAAGTCAAAATAATTGTGTTTTTGGGAGAAATTTGAAGCTAAAAGATCTTTTTAAGTGTATCTTGGTTTAAATTAGAAGCTTCATTTTTCTTAGTAGAAATTATATAAAGGATTAATGGTGGTCGTTAACTTGTTTAAAACATGGGTTCCCTCCCAAATTATCTATCTCATTTAGGACTTAAACTCAGAGTAACTTGTTCCTAGTTCTCTCTAAGGTTTTTAACAGGCCATCTATTTTTTTCCACAATGTCTATACTATTGTGCACGCTAGAAATTCATAGATACATGCTTATTTTCCATAGTTTAGAACATTTGTAGTGTGTTCATGTTCAGGTGTGCAATGCACGTGCCATTCTACTCAGATACATTATCACCCAACCATATCTGCTTCTAAATGGAACAATGACAAGGTTATAAAACATGCATACAAAATTACAAACCATTACAAGCATAGATTCTTTACTTTCAATTAAGATAGACTGAATGAGAAATACTTATGGGTGTTCTGGACTCTCCATTGAATCCAACTACCATGCCCCCCTTTGGAGAATCTCATATCCTCTCCTTGAAATCATGTGCTTCTCTTGCACGGATAGCTTCGGAAGGTTCTCGACCTATCCTTCTGTTTTTTCTATTAGAAGGAAACTCGTGGGCCAATCATGAGGACCCATGATGATCTTTCATGTTGTCCTCTAGTTGTCCCTTTTGGAAACCATCCATACTTTTATTCATTGAGGTGGTTGGTTGTTGAACTCCCAAGCTCCCTCATCAACCTATTTATCTTGAAATCGGGGATAAGGAAAATAATCTGAATAAATCTTGATGTATTTTAGTTTAATAGGGCCTCCTCTCATTCCTCTAGTGATATCATGGCCAATACTTTAAGGCTGAACCCCCAAGTCAATTTTTTGGGGATTTACAATTAAAGAATAATACATTTACAATATTTACTTGTAGTTGTATGGCGGTTACCAATCGTGATTAATTTCATATACTCAAGGATTAGAGATGGAAATCACCAATCGTGATTAATTACATATACTCAAGGTTTAGAGATAGGGTGTTACAGGCCACCTTCAACTTTGTGAGAAAAGTCACCCTTCATCTCCATGAGTGCAATCCATTTTCTCTACATAAACACAAACACCCTTCACCTTCACAATTGTGATTGGCCTAATTTTCTCTACATAATCAAAAACACCCTTCACCTTCACAATTGTGATTGGCCTTTATCTCCACAGGCGTGATTAACCTCTATTTGTTTCCATGGGCACTATTACAGTCCCTCTATAGGTTGTGATTAAACTCATTCCATTTAAAGGTTGTAATGTGGTCTTTTAACACTTTAATTTGTCTTTCTAAATATGAGGTAATAACCAACTCAATAAAACATAGCTACTTTACCTCCCATTCCATTTTTTTGATCATTTTTAAATCAAGAACTCAACCATGAACTCACAGATGCATATAAACATTCCCAACAGGAAGTAGAAATTGAAATTCTAATGACAAAATTCTCCCCATCCTCTATGTACCAACCACCACAGTCAGACTGTTGAGGTTACATTATATTTAACACTCCCTCTTAAACTCAAGAGTTACAAACATCAACACTGATAATGCCCAAGTGTTGTCTTTGAAAATCAAAAATGGATTTTCCCAGTGGATTTGTAAAAATATTTGTGAGCTGATCTCGAGAGCCATAGAATTGAAGTGTTATGTCACTATTAGTGACAAGCTCAGGAATGAAGTGAAAGCGAGTGTCAATATGCATGTTTTTCTTGTGAAACACATGATTTTTGGATAGAGCAATTGATAAGGTGTTGTCACAGAAGATAGGAGTTGGATCATTTTCTGTATATGACATATCTTTCAATATTCTTCTCAGCCACACAGCTTGAGAGGAAGTTGAGGTAGCAGCGACATACTTTGCATCTACAGAAGATATTGATACAATTGTTTTCTTCTTTGATGTCGATGAAATCAGGTTCGTGCCTAGGTGAAAAGAATGTTCTGAGGTGCTTTTCCTGTCATCTAGGTTGCCTACAAAATCACTGTCTGTGTAACCGGAGAGATGATTATCATCATATTGAGTGTACCATAAGCCAAAATTGAGAGTTCCTGCAACATATCTCGGAATCCTTTTCGCCATCTTCCAGTGAGAATCTTTGGGGGATTCCATAAACCTGGAAACAAGGCTAGATGCATACATTATATTAGGCCTAGTTGTTGTAATATCCAACAAACTACCTACTAAGCTTTTGTACAGGGTAGAATCCATTCTAGGTCCTTCATCTTGCTTGCTCAATTTTGTGCCTAGGGGTATAGGCATTTCTATTGGATTGTAGTCTTCCATGCGGAATATTTTGATGATGTATGCTACATACTTTTGCTGACAGACAAAAATGCCTTTCGTTGATTGATCAACCTCAATACCCAAAAAATATTTCATTATGCCAAGATCTATCATCTCAAACTCAGATTGCATGGCATGTTTAAAAATCGTTAACTTAAGATTTCCAGTATATATCATGTCATCAACATATAAACATACAATCATAATTTTACTGTGCTGATCCATTTTGGTGTATAAACTTGGCTCATTTTGGCTTCTTCTAAAACCACTTTTGATCAGGTAAGTGTCAATTCTGTTGTACCAAGTTCTTGGAGCTTGTTTTAATCCATACAAGGCTTTCTTCAACCGATACACTTTGGCTGGCTACACTTGGACTTCAAATCCAGGTGGCTGATCCACATAGACCTCTTCTTCTAAGACACCATTTAGGAAAGATGACTTGACATCCAGCTGGTATACTTGCCATTTGTGTTCGGCTTCTATGGCCAATAGATTCCTTAGAGTATCCAACCTTGCTACTGGAGCAAAAGTTTCACCATAATCAGTACCTGGTTGTTGTGAGTATCCTTTGGCAACAAGTCTTGCCTTGTTCTTTTCAATCTATCCCTTTTCATTGAGTTTAGTTTTGTAAACCCACTTGACACCAATACTTTTCTTGTGTCTGGGCACATCAACAAGATCCCATGTCTTGTTCTTCTCAATGGAGTCAATCTCTTGGTTCATGGATTGAACCCAATGTGGCTCCTTAGTTGCTTCTTTAAAATATGTAGGTTGACATGACATTAATGCAAAAATATTGTGTTGTTCAATGTCATCCAACTGCTGATGGATTTCTCTCAAACTTCGAGTTCTCTGATTTGGAAGTTCAGAGGATGAGTCTCTTCTGGAAGTTGAGTTATACTGAGAGTTTTCAGATTGTCCTTATACATGCAATCTTGGAAGAGCAGGTTGAGGTATTGGCTGCAATGAATCTTATGCATTTTCATGACTGGGCAGCAATGGATTTTGACTGTCCATTTGCTGATTTTTAGATTCGTTCCAGAGTTGATTTTCCAGAAATTTTACATCTCTGCTGAGAATTTGTTTCTTCGAGATTGGATTGTAAATCCTATAAGCTTTTGATGTTTCATTGTATCCAGTAAAGATACATTTCTCACTTCTATCATCCAGTTTCTTCATTAATTCAGAAGGTATGTGAGCATATGCTATTCATCCAAATGTCCTTAGATGAGCAACATTTAGCTTGGTCCCACTCCATGCTTCTTGAGGGACCTTCATCTTTAGACTGGTGGTTGGAGATATATTCAAGAGATAAGCTGAGCATGATATTGATTCAGCCCAAAAATTATTTGACATACATTTCTCTTTGAGTAGGCTTCTTTCCATGTTCATAATTGTCTGATTTTTCCTTTCAGCCACTCCATTCTGTTGTGGAGTATACCTAGTTGTAGTTTGCATGATGATACCTTGTGATTTGAAGAAATTTGCAAATTATTTGGAATTGTATTCTCGTCCTCCATCTGACCTGAGAATTTTGATATATTTTCCACTCTGTGTTTTAACTTCTGCATTGAATTCTTTGAATTTTGCAAAAGTTTCAGACTTGTGTCTGAGAAAATAGATCTAGATTTCCCTGCTAAAGTCATCAATAAATGTTATAAAATAAAGTCTACCACCTATTGAATCTGTTTGGATTGGGCCACATAGGTCAGTTTGAACAAGTTCGAGATGTTGTTTGGCTTGAGTGGAGGACTATGGAAAACTAGTTCTCTTATGTTTTCTAAGTATGCAAGACTCACATGCGGGATTATTCTCTTTGAAAATAGGGAGACCTTTGACCATGGAGTGCTTTTGTATAAGAATTAGATTCTGAAAGGGTAGATTTCCAAATCTTGTATGCCAAACCATAGTTTCATTGGGGGTGGATGCAATTCGTGCATATGATTGGATCATATTTGCAGTTCTAAGGGTCAGGGGAAACATCCTATTTTGAGTCATGTGGATTTCAGAAATCAATTTTTTGTTGGGTGTTTTATCATATATCCTACATGATGCTCCCTCAAAAAGTACCTTATAGCCATCTTCAATGAGTTGTCCTACACTTAACAGATTATGTTTCAGATCTGGAACATGGCAAACATTGTTTATGTCTTTCTTTACATTTTGTTTAGTAAGAATAGGTACATTTCCTTTTCATTGAACTTTGACTAAGGAATCATTTCCAAGTGTAATATCAGATGACATTGAAGAATCGATGCATGAAAGTAAATCTTTGTTACCTATCATGTGATTGTTCATCCACTTTCCAACAACCAGAGATCTTTATGATGTTCTTCATTCTTGTGGCATGAGAGAAACATACCTTTGGAGGTTTCTCCTTCATGATGTGAGATATGTGTTATGCCTGAAAGTTGATCTGGGTGCTGCTTCCGGCATTCAGATTCATAGTGTCCAAAATTTTGCAGTAATAACATTGTATGCTTGATTTGTCATTTAATCTTCTCCCTCTGCCTTATTGAGGTTGGAAACTCTGATTCTGATTCTGTTGTCTGTGACCTTGGAAATTTTGATTCGGGTTCTGCTGTCTGTGTCCTCCACTTGAGTGAGGGTTACTCGGACTGCTCCCTCTTCCTTGGTGACCTCTACCTCTTCCACTGCCTCTCCCTCTGTTGAAAGATAATTGAGTTTTGAAGGCATTGGCGATTGACTCATCTATGAGATGCAGTCTGGTCTCGTGTGTCAACAGAGAACTAATTAGTTCATCTATTGAAAAATGTGACAGATCCTTGGATTCAAGCATTGTTGTAACGACCATTTCAAATTTATTTGTTAAACTTCTGAGGACTTTCTCAACAATGCGTTGATCAGGGATGGCTTCATCAGTCAATCTGATCTGGTTCAGGATTCCCATGACTCTGGTCATAAAATGATCAACATTTTCAGACTCTGTCATTCTTAAAGTCTCGAATTGCATCTGCAAGGTCTGCAGTTTGACTGTTTTGACCCTATCATCTCCTTGGTAGGATGATTTAAGGATGTCCCAGGCCTGTTTTGAAGTAACAACGCCTGTGAATTTTGAGAAAATCGATTCATCCACTGAATTTTGAATCCAAAATTTGGATTTTTTCTCTTTGTTCCTCTATGTTGCCTGAGCAGTTCTTTTTTGGTTGGTCATAGCAACAAGGTCTACTGGATCTAGTTCCACATATCAAAGATACACTGGATCCTAGCACTCATGTGCTTGCAAGAAGGATCTCATTCGAAGAGACCAAAACTCATAATTCTTTCCAAGAAGAATCTGTCCTTGAGTTGGTCCTAAATTACTAGATGTGGCCATCTTTAAAAAAATTTAACACAATAGAAAAAGAATCGATAGTTTTTTTTTTTTTATCTGTTTACTGCACGAAAATCGAGTCTTCGAATTTATTGAAGTGACTTCACACCGAAATACGTGGTGTAGACTACTTCTTTGACTTCGATCTGGCTAGATCTAACTATCTGAGCGAAAGATCTACTAATTAAGGGCTCCGAGCTCTGTTATTTTGCAACTATAGCAACTGTAATGGAGGAATCAGTCCAAATGTGAACTCGGCCCTGCGTGAATAAGCACTGAGCAGGAGCTCCTTCTCCACGTGACCACTATCTTAGCCCACAAAGGGCATGTCATGTTTCGCGACCTCGAGAGTATTGGCGTGTGAGCCACTCCTGACTCTCCAACTCACGAACTCTGAAAGGGGCTTAACAAGCCCTCATCTCCTCTCGTATCCTTCCTCCACATGACCACAGTGCTATGACCATAGTCCACTTTTCAAGATTTCAAGGTTCGCGAAGTTGTGATGCAACTCCAACCTTTCCTCCTTGGAATCCTAAAATCCGAAACTACGATCTATCCTTTGTTGTGGATCGATGGTTCAGATCCTCCTATGATCTGACGGTTCAGATCTTTTTAGGATTTCGCGGATCATTATTTCATGACCTTTAAACTCTCATCACAATGTTCTCCAAACCCCGAACTCTGAAATGCCAAAATTTTGGAGCCTCCCAAATCAACGGTTCATGCTCCTCCTGATCTGACAAATCAGATCACGTTGAAGTTTTGCATGTCACGAGTTCACTGAACTCTCACCTCTGATTTTCCAATTGTCGAAATCGCGATGGCGCTTGGATCTGCTGCCACTTGTCCTCTGAGATGGAGGGTCCTGCTTCTTTCGTGAAATGTTCTTTCGTGATTTTTCCCCAGTCTTCACCTTCATTCTCCCGGTGCCAAAAACGTCGATGGCTTCCGGATCTTCTCCACCTGTCTCTCCAGATCCAACGGTTAGAGGGATTTCGTGATTTCAAGATTTCACATATCGAGGTATTCGAGTGCAGTCTCCTATGCTCATCCAAATCCAAATTCTCAATTTCCTAAAAGCGTCAGATTGACGGTTCATGATCTTTCTCGATCCAACGGCTCAGATCGAGTCATGTTTTCGCGATTCGTGAATTCTTACCGTTGTGTTCTCTGACCTTTACTCCCTAAGATTTAGAGAAATGTCGAGATCTCGCCACGTATCCTCCTTGATGGATGGTCCCAACAATTTCAAGATTTCGCGACTTCGTAAGTCATCTTTTCTCCTGTGTGCTCAAGAGGACTAAACCTCTCGAATCCGACGGCTATCGATCCTCTGCGCTAAATCTGACAGCTGAAAATATTTTTCCTTTTTTGCGTGCTCCTCGTCCTTTCTGACCTCGATCAATGGCTAAGATTTGTTCCCAGGGATGATCTTACGGATGTGTCTGCTTGTCCTTTGCTTATTTGGCGTGTTCTTTGCTGCTTCTGCAAAGAGTTTCTCCTGAAGAAGGAAATCTGTGAATCTTTCATGAATTGGAAAGAATTTCATGAATTCTTTAAAGAACTCACGTATCTTTAACTGTTTCTTCCCTCTGCAACTCTTCTTCGTGAATCTTTTACGAATCTTCAAATGCTTACAATTCTTTATTGTTTCTTCCTTCTGCAGTTTCAGCTTCCTCGCACTTTCTGTCTGGAACGATGTTTTGAGCAGACTAGCGGACTGCTCTCCAAGCTTTGTGAAGAATCTACATCCTATGCTCTCATTGACAGTTTAAGCTCTGCGCTTATTAGGATCTGGCTTCTCTCCAGTCTGTGTGAAGAGGCTTACGTCTGAAGCTCTGATACCATGATAAAATGAGAAGCAAAGAATACAGAGAAAGAATAGAGAAAAAAATAGTATTCAGTATATTAACTCTGTGAGGAAAAGAGTACATTGAGAAAAGGGAAAAGAGCTGAGCTAAATAGGCTCAAACAAATCAAGAAATGAAAGTACAGCTGGCTAGGACAACTGGCAGTGTACAGTCAGACTGTTGAGGTTACATTATATTTAACACATTAGATCATGTTCTACCAATAGATGCATCCAACACACTGTTTGTTGAGGGAATTCCAAGTAATTGTAGTGGCAGAGAGGCAACTCACATATTTCATCATTTTCTCAGTTTCAAAGAAATGAGGATTGTAAATAAGTTGAAGGAATCTAGAAATAAACTTGAAGTAGAGCCCAACGTTAATGTTGTTGTTCTGTGTTTTGTCGATTTTGATAACCCGAAATGTGATGCAACTGCTATGGAGACTTTATAAGGGTACAGGATGGATAAGTATGATAGAGATTGGCCTTCCCTAAAGTTGCAGTTTGCACATCCTCCGAGGAATAGGAATGACTTTCCATTTGCATGTAGTAACGATCAAGGTTGAGCTCAACAAGATGAGTATCAATGTCGATAATTTTGTGGGTCTGTTAACACTGTATGACTCATTGTTGAAGACTGTTTATACATGATTCGCTTTAGAACTTTAATGCCACCTTTCATAGATATGTTATTCAGTGAAATATATAAATGTTTAAACTTCCCAAATAAAATTGTCACATAATTTGTTATTTATGATGTTCCTTTCTTTACGATTGTGTTAAACAATTATGTGACAATTATAACACATTATTAAAAGTGGTCTTATTAACAACCACATTATTAAAAGGGGTTGATATCACAGAATTCGTTAAAAAAATCCAAAATTCTTTCAATTCTCTTGAATTAGCCAAAAACAGGTTAGTGTATTTTATTCACCGATTAATATGAAATTAGGAGGTGGATTGATGATTGATTTGATATCACTTGTTCAACCACTCATCCCAACAATATTGAATTCGATGGAGGACTGAATTGATATCAATGTCCAACCAAACTTGTTCCTAAGCCATCAATGGATGGGGAGCCACCCATCCCAAGAATATTGAAGCCGATAGAGGATGGAATTGATTCGAAAATTCATGCAATTCATCTGAATTGGCCAAAAAAATTGAAAATTTGTGTATTCTATTCACATATGAAATCCAGATTGATCATATGGTGCAATGTCCAACCAAATTTGTTCTTTAGTCATGCATGGATGGGTAGCCAAAAATCCCAAGAATATTGAACACGATGGAGGATTGATGTGGCATGAAGGAGAAACATGTCATTTCTATACACCGGTAAGGTCTAGCAAATCCATATAAAAAATATTTAAAAATTTATTTAAAAATTGTGTAAACTCAAAACTCTAGGCATGATGGAGGATTCTTGTGGCACGAAGGAGAAGCATGCCATTTCTATAGATTGGTATGATTTAGCAAATCCATATACAAAATATTTCAAAATTTATTTAAAAATTGTGTAAACTCAAAACTCTAGGCATGATGGAGGATTCTTGTGGCACGAAGGAGAAGAATGCCATTTCTATAGATTGGTATGATTTAGCAAATCCATATACAAAATATTTCAAAAATTTTAGAATAATTTTGTAAATTCAAAACTCTAGGTATTTCCCTCATCCATTACCAAGTTTCGTCCACTAATAAAAGACTAGCATTGGTGTAGGATTCGAATAGCACCGTGAGGGTGTTCAATATTTTCCTGGAGGTCCTAACATTGCACGATAGGTTGGGAAAGTAGTTATTTGATGTTCAGTATATGGTTGATCATTATTTATATTTTTCTTCTGATGATTGTGATGTGTCGAACTGTGTCGCTATTTATGTTTATGTGTTGAACATGTGTCGTTGTTTAATATATTAATGCGTTGGCTTGTGTCGTTATTTATTTCGATGGCGTGTCACTTGCAATGCTTTTAATTATGATGTGGTGTTTTTGTGTGTTTCTATAACTTATGTGATGACGTTAATTTCCTAATGCATTTGAAAAAAAAAATATTTTGTTCATCATTGTGCATTGACGTAACAGAGGGGACGTTGCAACTATCAATCCCTACACCAAATTTGACACATACAAAATTGAATGTTTGAAACAAGTTAACTATTATTTTTATTATTGGTAAAAATTCAAATAAAAACTTCATGTTGATCACATCTTCCATCCAGCTAACTACCTTCGTTGCAACGTGTCCGAAAAAAAATTACACTCATTTCCACTCATATTGCGACCTATCTTATTAATATTTTTCAAAAAAAAATATGCATGACACATGTTATGGTATACACATCACTTAAACCTACATATAATTCAAATATATTTCTTTTATATTAAAATTTAAAATAACTTTCCATGTTCTCTTCTTAGGATGCACTTGCCTTGTGCTCGTTGCTACAATTTTTATTCATTGATTTTATATTAGTCATGTTCTATTAATAAAAAAATTGAGTAATGAAACATACAAACCATGAAATATTTTTTACAAGCTAAGTAAAGAATTTTAGGCTAAAATTGATTTAGGTTTAGTTGGTGGGTTTTGTACAAGAATACATTCTAGTACTGCACACAATATACAATGATACACATTAGTGCATAATTAATGTATAGTGCACATTGGTAAAACCGAAATTGTTTTTTAAAAAACATGTAGCCAAGTAATGCATTATATATTAACAAACACACAATTGCACATTGTGAAAAGGGAAATGTTGTTTTTTTTTAATATGGAATTACCATGATGTGCTTGAGAATAAGCAATACACTAGTGTGTGTGTGCTATAAGGTGTGAACCATGAAACCCATACACATTCTTTTAAAAACATCTAATAGTGACATGTTGGGGGATCCAACATAGTGAATTGTATGAGTCCAATATATACCCCAATCCCCCCAAGACAGATCTCATTGCGAAAGGGTAAATAGACTAAACCGCTATTGTTAGGGTTTTCTTCATATAAAACAAAAGGGAAGAAACAAAAATGGTGGAGTTTGCAACATAGAAGGTGAGTTTGAAACCATTCTTTTTTTTGGAAATGCATGTTAAATATTTATAGGAATAAATAAATAAAAGATTGAAATTTATTTAATGAATTGAGGGAAAATTTGAGATGAAGAGAAGGAAGTTGCATGACTAAAATTTCTCGTTTCTGGATTTGAATATAACCCAAAGTGATCCCTTGTAAATTTGGCTCTTCAAAAAAAATTATTCAAATCTCTCTTATTGCACAAATATCACCTCTAACATTTAGAAAAACAAAGAAATAGGGATCAACTTTTTGACTCACTTTTAAAAAATGAAACGGTTAGGGATGGTCTTACATTTCGAGTCAAATATTTTCTACTAGGTATAATGATATTAAATTTGAATGTGAATTGAGATAAAAAAAGATAATCAATACTTCTCATATTGAGTTGAATTTTTAAGTGGAATATTTGGAATTTTTACCCAATGACTTATTAAGGTTATTGAACATATCTCAACTAGTCACATGTGTCTCGATTTCAGTGTTTAATTAACCACCTCACTTTACCAACATGTGAAATCAATGCCCTTTGGGCTATGTGTTTCTTCACTACCACTATCTTGAAGAAATGGTTCATAACATATGCAACCTTCTTGAAGGTCACTCTAATTTTGAGTATGTTATCTTTCTTCCGAGAATAAACAATCATTCGCCAATACCCGTCATATTTCTAATTAAGACGAATTTATGCGTGAATTTATTTCTTTTGAATTCTCTTTGAGAAGAATCAAATGCCTAACTATTTATCCTTCCACATTCCCAAACATTTCATTTACCCAAAATGGTGATTATTTTTCTTCCTCTTTAAGAGTGTGATTACTTTCGTTTTGATGAGTGAGATCATCTTCATTTCCATATCCCCCTTCATCTCTGTAATCACAATCAACCTTTATATCCAAGCTTGAAATCAACTTTATCTCCATTGGCACATATTCATAGAGGAGGTCGTAGAGCCAGTGAAGAGATTGCAGAGATAGAGAGGAGGCCACAAATCAAGGTTTTTGAAGCCAATAGGACCAAGACAATGTAGAGTTCCTGATTCGATGAAGGATAAGCAATATGCAGTCGTTGTCTAGAAAAATTTTCCCTACTCAAAGCAACCTGCACAAAGATCAAAATTGGCAGAATTCGACTTTCTTAATGAAATTTGAATTAATTGAGTTTTCTTTTGGTTGACGGGGAGGTTATTCTCCATATTTTGAATCTCTAAATGGGTCAGCTCAAAAACCCCATATTTGTTGCATTTTGTTGCCATCCTTTGAAATTCACCATTGTGAAGGGTTCTTCTTGGCATAGAAACCCTTGATGCTTTCTTTAATTTTCTAATTTCCGCAACATTTTAGAAAGGGTTATATTTTCTCCTATAAAAAATTTTTCTAAGTAGAAAGATTATTGTTATTTAAAAAAAAAAAATTGGTTTATCACACTCATAATGGAAACACAGAGTCAAAGTGAAATATTGATTTGCATGCAACATTAGGGAGTTTTGTAATTGTGTGCTTGAGTTCAGATGCATAAAAGTCAAAATAGTTGTGTTTTTGGGAGAAATTTGAAGCTAAAAGTTCTTTTTAAGTGTATCTTGGTTTAAATTAGAAGGTTCATTTTTCTTAGTAGAAATTATATAAAGGATTAATGGTAGTCGTTAACTTGGCTTAAAACATGGGTTCTCTCCCGAATTAGCAATCTCATTCAGGACTTAAACTCAGAGGAACTTGTTCCTAGTTCTTTCTAAGTTTTTTAACGACCCATCTATTTTTTTCCACAACGTCTATACTATTGTGCGTGCTAGAAATTCATAGATGCATGCTTATCTTCCATAGTTTAGAACATTTGTAGTCTGTTCATGTTCGGGTGTGTAATGTGCGTGCCATTCTACTTAGATACATTATCACCCAAGCATATTTTCTTCTAAATGGAACAATGAAAAGCCTATAAAACATGCATACACATTTACAAAACCATTACAAGCATAAATTCTTTACTTTCAATTAACCTAGACAAAATCAGAAATACTTATGGGTGTTATGGACTCTCCATTGAGTCCAGCTACCATTCCCCCCTTTAGAGAATATCATATCCTCTCTTTGAAATCAAGTGTTTCTCTTGCATGCATAGCTTCACAAGTTTCTTGACCTATCCTTCTGTTTTTTCTATTAGAAGGAAACTCGTGGGCTAATCATGGGAACCCATGATGATCTTTCTTGTTGTCCTCTAGCTGTCCCTTTTGGAAACCATCCATACTTCTATTCATTGGGGTGGTTGGTTGTTGAACTGCCAAGCTCCCGCATTAACCTATTTATCTTGAAATCAGGGATAAGGAAAATAATTTGAATAACCCTTGAGGTCCTTTAGTTTAATAGGGCCTCCTCTCATTCCTCTAGTGATATCATGGCCAATACTTTATGGCTTCACCCCCCATTCAATTTTTTTGGAATTTACGATTAAACAATAATAGATTTACAATATTTACTTGTAGTTGTATGGCAATCACCAATCATGATTAGTTACACATACTCAAGGTTTAGAGAGAGGGTTTTACACGCCACCTGTGAGCAATGTCACCCTTCATCTCCATGAGCGCAACCAATTTTCTCTACATAAACACAAACACCCTTCACCTTCACAATTGTGATTGGGATTTATCTCCACAGGCGTGATTAACCTCCATTTGTTTCCATGGACACTATTTCAGTCCCTCTATAGGTTGTGATTTCTCATTCCATTTAAAGGTTGTAATGTGGTCTTTTGACACTTTAATTTGTCTTTCTAAATATAAGGTAATAACCAACTCAATAAAACATAGCTACTTGCTCTCCCAATACATTTTTTTGATCATTTTTAAATCAAGAACTCAACCATGAACTTAAAATCCAATTCCTGAAAGAAAAGTTGTGGAATGAAATCTCAAGTCTACTACCATGAAGTTGGAAACACGAAATGCCACAACAGCAAAGCAAAGGAAACCACTCATAGAGCTACCAACTAAAAACCACTAACATGAAAAGAACCAACAAACAAAAACCCCAAAACCCTTTGCCTATAAACCACCCCATACTAAAAATGGAAACTTGGAGGCATAGTAATATCACACTCCATGTCTACAAAAAAACAATACATCCGGCCAACTAAACTGCATTTAAATGCCACTTGTGTAATCACCTAGAGCATAGAGCACATGTGCAAGTGCGGTAGTCTAGTGGAAAAAGAAGACAACATGTACAGGTCTCTCCACATAGGACAAAATGTAAGACAACTCACACAAAAGGAGACAACGAGGAGATATGGTTATGTTAATCATAGCTGGGAAGACGTCCGAGTAGGTCAGAGAGGCAGAGATGGAGTTGGGGTTCGATCATTGAGAGAAAGTAGAGAACAATATGTTTCTCTTGCACCTTATAATTATGATAATCATCGCGGTGGGCTGGAAAATCCTCCTTCATATCATGTTCTACCAGCAGATGCATCCAACACACTGTTTGTTGAGGGACTTCCAAGTAATTGCAGTGGAAAAGATACAACTCACATCTTTCGCCATTTTCTCGGTTTCAAAGTGATAAATTGTGAAGCAAAGAGAAATTGCAGAGAGAAAGAATGGAACAGTATATTCAAATGTATGAAGAAGAGATTACAATGTAATGGGAAATGGTTGAGCTAAATATGCTCAAGCAAGACAAAAATAGAAAGTACAACTGTCCAGTACAGCTGGCAGTGTACGGTCATACTGTTGAGGGTACAATATATTTAACACTCCCTCTTAGACTCAACAGTTACAATCATCAGCACTGACTATGCCTAAGTGTTGTCTCTGGAAATCAAAAACTGACTTTCCTAGTGGCTTGGTGAAGATATCAGCAAGCTGATCTCGAGAACCACAAAATTGTAGTGCAATGTCACCATTATTGACTAGCTCGCGTATGAAATGAAACCGAGTGTCAATGTGTTTACTTTTCTTGTGAAACACATGGTTCTTGGATAATGCAATTGCTAATGTATTGTCACAAAAAATAGGAGTTGGATCCTTTTCTTTTTGTGACATGTCTTTTAATAATCTTCTCAGCCATACAGCCTGACATGAAGCTGAGGTAGCAGCTACATACTCTGCCTCTGCAGAAGATATGGATACAATTGGCTACTTCTTCGATGCCCATGAAATCAGGTTCGTGCCTAGTTGAAAAACATATCCTGATGTGCTTTTCCTGTCATCCAGGATGCCTGCAAAGTCACTATCTGTGTAACAAGAGAGTTGATTACTATCAGATTTAGTGTACCATAAACCAAAATGTAGTGTTCCTGCTACATATCTCAAAATTCGTTTTGCCATTTTCCAGTGTGAATCCTTGGGTGATTCCATGAATCTGGAAACAAGGCTGGTTGCATACATGATGTCTGGCCTAGTTGTTGTAAGATACAACAAACTGCCAACTAAACTTTTGTATAAAGTAGAATCCACTATGGGACCTTCATCTTCATTGCTTAATTTTGTGCCTAATGGTATGGGGATTTCCGCTGGATTGCATCCTTCCATGTGAAACCTTTTGAGAATGTCTACTGCATACTTTTGCTGACAGACAAAAATACCTTTGGCTGATTGCTGAACCTCAATGCCTAAAAAATATTTCATGATGCCAAGATCTGTCATCTCAAATTTAGATTGCATGGCATGCTTGAAATCTGTTAGCTCTAGATTTTCTGTGTAAATCATGTCATCAACATAAAAACATACAATTAGTATTTTACCATGCTAATCTCTTTTGGTATAAAGTGTTGGTTCATTTTGACTTCTGTTGAAGCCACTTTTGATTAGGTAGGTGTCAATTCTGCTGTACCAAGCTCTTGGAGCTTGCTTTAAGCCATACAAGGCTTTCTTCAACTGATACACTTTGGCTGGGTGCTCTTGGACTTCAAATCCAGGTCGTTGATTGACATAGACTTCTTCTTCTAAGAAACCATTTAGGAATGATGACTTGACATCCATTTGGTAAACTTGCCATTTGTGTTGTGCTTCTATGGCCAATAAAGTCCTTACAGTGTCTAATCTTGCTACTGGAGAAAAAGTTTCACCATAATCAATACCTAGTTGTTGTGAGAACCCTTGGGCAACAAGTCTTGCCTTGTGCTTTTCAATCTGTCCTTTTGCATTGAGTTTGGTTTTGTAAAACCACTTGACACCAATACTCTTTTTGTGTCTTGGCAAATCAACAAGATCCCATGTCTTGTTCTTCTCAATGGAGTCAATTGCTTGGTTCATGGCTTGAACCCAATGTGGCTCCTTAGCTGCTTCCTTAAAGGATGTAGGTTGATATGAAATAAGAGCAAAAAGGTTATGTTGCTCAAAGTCATCCAACTGTTGATGGATTTCTCTCAAACTTCGAGTTCTCTGATTCTGTGGTCCAGAGAATGATTATCTGCTGGAAGTTGAGTTATCCTGTGAGTTATCTGGTTGTCCTTGTACCTGTAGTCTTGGAAGAGAGGTTTGAGGTACTTGCTGTTCTGAATTTTCTGTGTTTTCAGAACTTGGCAGCAATGGATTTTGACTGTCCACTTGCTGATTTTCTGAATCATTCCAGAATTTGTTTTCCAAAAATTGTACATCTCTGCTGAGAATTAATTTCTTGGTGATTGGATTGTAAAGTCTGTAAGCTTTAGATGTTTCACTATATCTAGTGAAAATACATTTTTCACTTCTGTCATCAAGCTTCTTCCTTAATTCGGAAGGTATGTGTGCATATGCTATGCATCCAAATGTCCTTAGATGAGCTACATTGAGCTTTGTCCCACTCCATGCTTCTTGGGGAACTTT
>ML789822.1:54099-152823 GCA_009831015.1 Picea engelmannii
CATCCAAATGTCCTTAGATGAGCTACATTGAGCTTTGTCCCACTCCATGCTTCTTGGGGAACTTTCATCTGTAGACTGGTGGTTGGTGATCTGTTCAAAAGATAGACTGAGCATGCTACTGCTTCAGCCCAAAAAGTGTTTGACAGACATTTTTCTTTGAGAAGTGTTCTTTCCATATTCATGATGGTCTGATTTTTTCTTTCAGCCACTCCATTCTGC
This sequence comes from Picea engelmannii, assembly GCA_009831015.1. Taxonomy (NCBI): domain Eukaryota; kingdom Viridiplantae; phylum Streptophyta; class Pinopsida; order Pinales; family Pinaceae; genus Picea; species Picea engelmannii. Next base: position 54,319 of record ML789822.1, read on the forward strand.
TATGGCGTATACCTTGCTATTACTTGCATGATGATGCCTTGAGATTTGCAGAAATTTGCAAATTCTCTGGAATTGTATTCTCCTCCTCCATCTAACCTGAGTACTTTGAGAAATTTACCACTCTGTTTTTCAACTTTTGCTTTGAATTCTTTGAATTTTGTAAATGTTTCAGACTTGTGGCTGAGAAAATAGATCCATGTTTTCCTGCTGAAATCATCAATAAACATTAGAAAGTAAAAACTACCACCTATTGACTATGTTTGCATTGGTCCACATAGGTCAGTGTGAACTAGTTCAAGATGTTGTTTGGCTTGATTGGAAGACCGTGGAAAACTAGTTCTCTTGTGTTTTCCAAGTATGCAAGACTCGCATGGGGGAATTTGCTCTTTAAAGATAGGTAGACCTTTGACCATGGAGTTTTTCTGAAGAAGACTTAGACTCTGAAATGGTAGATGTCCAAATCTTGTATGCCAAACGATTGATTCATTCATGGTTGATGCACTCTGTGCATAAGGTTGACTCAGATTTGCAGTTTTGAGGGTAAGGGGAAACATCCTATTTGGAGTCATAAGGATTTCAGAAATCAATTTTTTGCTAGGTTTTCTATCATAGATTTTACACGATGCTCCCTCAAAAAGTACTTTATATCGTTTTTCAATGAGCTGTCCTACACTTAACAAGTTATGTTTCAAGTCTGGTACATGATAGACATTACATATGTCTTTCTTGACATTTTGTTTAGTAAGAATAGGAACAATTCATTTTCCTTGAACTTTGACTAAATGATCATTTCCAAGAGTAATGTCAGAGGAGATTGAAGAATCAAGGCATGAAAGTAATTCTTTGTTACCTGTCATGTGATTGTTGCATCCACTGTCCAGCAACCAGAGATCTTTTGGTTGTTGTTCAGTTTTGTGGCATGAGAGAAACATACCTCTTGAGGTGTCTCCCGTTTGATTTGACACATGTGCTCTGCCTGAGAGTTGATCTGCCTGCTTCTTCCTGCATTCAGATTCATAGTGCCCATACTTTTTGTAGTAATAGCATTGTATGCTAGTTTTGTCATTAGACCTTCTCCCTCTGCCTCTTTGAGGCTGGAAATTCTGATGTTGATATTGTGTCTGATGTCTTTGACCTTGGAAATTCTGATTTGGATATTGTTGTCTATTCCTTCCACTGGTATGAGGGTTACCTTGATTGTTCCCTCTTCCTTGGTGACCTCTGCTTCTTCCTCTGCCTCTCCCTTTGCTGAAGGAGAATTGAGTTTTGAAGGAATTTGAGATTGACTCATCTGTGAGATGCAGTCTATTCTCATGTGTCACCAGAGAACCAATTAGTTCATCTGTTGAGAATCTTGACAGATCCTTGGATTCAAGGATGGCTGTTACAACCATTTCAAATTTCTTGGGTAGACTTCTGAGAATTTTCTCAACAATTCGTTGATCAGTGATGGTTTCACCAATCAGTCTGATCTAATCACGATTACCATGACTCTGGTCATGAACTGATCCACTGTTTCAGACTCTTTCATCCTTAGAGTCTCGAATTGTGTCCACAAGGTCTGCAGTTTAACTATTTTTACCCTGTCATTTCCTTGGTAGGAAGATTTGAGGATGTCCCAGGCCTGTTTGGAAGTACCAGCGCCTGTGATCTTCGAGAAAATCGAATCATCTACAGAGTTTTGAATCAAGAATTTTGCTTTGTTTTCTTTGGTCCTCAAAGTTTCCTGAGCAAGTCTCTGCGCATTTGTCATGGCAGTGAGGGTGGATGGATCTGGTTCCACATAGCCAAGATCCACTAGTTCCCATCATTCTTGTGCTTGCAGGAATGATCTCATCTGAAGAGACCAGAACTCATAGTTCTTTCTCAGAAGTATCGGACCCTGAGTTGGTCCTAGGTTGCTATATGATGCCATTTCAAAAAAAATTGCAGAAGAAATAGAGGGAAAAATTTGTATTTACCTCCGATCTCAGAAACGCCGATTTGTCGATGGCCGATGGGAGCTTATCGGACTTGAATTGGCCCTGGGTCTCCTTGCAATGTGACCACGCGCTTGAATCTTAAGGCTCTACGAGATTTTCCCGTTCTATTGTCTTTCAAAATGCCGAAACGCGAAAAAACGCCTTTGGACAATTCAACGGTCCAGATCTTGTGTGATCTGACGGTCCAGATCTTATTGGGATATCGCAAATAGGGATTTCGCAAGTTATGATGTCGAGGTTTTCTTACTCCTCGATTCCCCGATTTCTGATTTTTCGATGGCGTGTTTCCTTTCGGGACTTTCCCGATTCCTCTGATCTTTGCCACACGTCCCAGCAGATGGATAGTCGTGTGCTTTCCTCACGATTTCGCGATTTAAACGTGCAACCTCTTGGTCTCTCGAATCTTGAAATGTCGATGGCCTTTTCTTGTCGGGACTTTTCCTGAATCGCTTTGATCACCTCCACGTGTCCTAACAGATGGACGGTCCTGATTTCTCCTCGGGATATCGCGATTTGAAATGTTCTGGACTTCTCGTCTCCTGGGTCTGTGATTTTCCGAATCCCGAAAAGCCGATGAACACGCTTATCGGGACTTTTCCCGAAAGCCTCGATCTCTGCCATGCGTCCTGAACAGATGGACGGCTAGATTTGCGTCGGGGATTTCACTGGAAAGAAACCCGATCACTTGTTCTCAGGTTTCGCGATTTCCCGAATCCCGATATGTCGATGATGCTTTCCTCTTCGGGAATTTTTCCGAGTCCCCAGATTTACGCCATGCGTCCTTGAAGGATGGACTGTCCTGATTCAGCCTCGGGATATCGCGACTTGCGATGCTCCAAATTTCTTTCAACGTGAAACCCCGAATGTCGATACTTTGACGGTGCCCTCGATGTCCGCCACGTGTCTAGGAGATATGGACGGCTGAGATCTGATCGGGATTTCGCGTATCGCGATTTCGCGAGTTGCGATGTCAAATTTCTTTGACAACTTGAAACCTCGAACTCCGAAATGCTGACGGGAACTGTGATGTTCGCCACGTGTCCTGACAAACGGACGACTGAGATCATATCGCTATATTGCGTATCGCGATTTCGCGAGTTGTGAGGTCCTGTTGCAATGGACTTAGAAAAACCCGAACTCCGAAATGTCGATATGACGATGCGTTGATCTGCTTCCACCTGTACTCTGAAATGGATGGCTGTGATCGTTTCGGGATTTCGTGATTTCGCGTATCAGAGTTTTTGGAGAGCAGATTCTTTCGCTCGTCCAACTCCCGATTCCCAATTTTGCGATGGAATAGGATCTCACCACGTGTCTCTTGATCAGACGGTCAAGATGACATTGGGATTTCGCGACTTTACAAGTCGAAATCACTCCTGTGCGTTCTAGAGGGTTAAACCTCGTGCACTTTCTCACTGATCCAACGGCTGTCGGTCCTTTGCGCAAGATCTAACGGCTGAAATACTTTCGCCTTTTCCGTGCTCTCCTTGTCCCTTCTGGACTGGTTTCCCGCCTCGAATCTGTTCACAGGACGACTCTTATGACTTCAGTGGCTGATCTTTTCACCTGTTGAAGAAAGATTCGTGAATCTTTCAAAGATTTGAAGGAAATACATGAATTCTTCGTTATCTGCTACAATCTTTGACAGATTTGAGCGATTTCTTGAAATATTTAAACGATTCTACCTTTCGCATGAATCTTTAACAATTTGGAACGTTTTCTTCGAGTTCTTTAAGCGAACTTTCGTTCTGCAACTCTTCTTCGTCAATCTTTGACGATTCTTGAAAAGATTACAAGAATCTCTAGGGTTTCTTCTCTCTCGATCTCTTCGTCCAGGACCTTTCGAGCGTTGTACGCTCTACTTCCTCCGCAAGCTTCTTACGACGATCTTTAAAGAGTATTACGAACAGCTCTCCAAGCCTTGTGAAAAAGCTGTGACGTGTTCTCTCAAGATCCATGAGGCTCTGCGTTGTGAGGATCGTGTTGCTCTCCCAACTGTGTGAAGAGACTTACTGTTGAAGCTCTGATACCATGATAAATTGTGAAGCAAAGAGAAATTGCAGAGAGAAAGAATGGAACAGTATATTCAAATGTATGAAGAAGAGATTACAATGTAATGGGAGATGGTTGAGGTAAATATGCTCAAGCAAGACAAAAATAGAAAGTACAACTGTCCAGTACAGCTGGCAGTGTACGGTCATACTGTTGAGGGTACAATATATTTAACACAAAGAAGTGAGGATTGTCAATAAGTTGAAGGAATCTAGAAATAAACTTGAAGTAGAGCCGAGCGTTAATGTGGTTGTTCTGTGTTTTGTCGATTTTGATAACCCGAAATGTGATGCAACTGCTATGGAGGAGGCTTTACAAGGGTACACGATGGATAAGGATGATAGGGATTCACCTTCCCTAAAGTTGCAGTTTGCACATCCTCCGAGGAATAGGAATGGCTTGCCATTTTCACGCAGTAACGATCGAGGTCGATCTCAACAAGATGAGTATCGACGTCGATAATTTTGTGGGTCTCTTGACACTATATGACTCGTTGTTGAAGATTGTTTATACATGATTCGTTTTAGAACTTTAATACCACCTTTCATAGATATGTTATTCGGGGAAATATATCAATGTTTAACCTTCCCAAAGCAAATTGTCATATACTTTGTTATTTATGATTTTCCTTTCTTTACGATTGTGTTAAACAATTACGTGACAATTATACCACATTATTAAAAGTGGTCTTATTAAGAACCACATTATTAAAAGGGGTTGATATCACAGAATTGGTTAAAAAAATCAAAAAATTCTTTTAATTCTCTTGAATTAGCCAAAAAAAAATTAGTGTATTTTATTCACCGATTAATATGAAATTAGGAGGTGGATTGACTATTGATTTGATATCACTTGTTCAGCCACTCATCCCAACAATATTGAAGTCGATGGAGGACTCATTTGATATCAATGTCCAACCAAACTTGTTCCTTAGCCATCAATGGATGGGGAGCCACCCATCCCAAGAATATTGAAGCCGATAGAGGATGGATTTGATTCAAAAATTCATGTAATTCGTTTGTATTGGCCAAAAAAATTGAAAATTTGTGTATTCTAATCACATATAAAATTCGGATTGATCATATGGTGCAATTTTCAACCAATTTTTTTCTTTATTCATCCATGGATGGGGAGGTACACATCCCAAGAATATTGAAGACGATGGAGGGTTGATGTGGCACGAAGAAGAAGCATGTCATTTCTATACATCGATAAAGTCTACCAAATGCATATAAAAAATATTTCAAAATTTCTTTAAAAATTCTGTAAACTCAAAACTCTAGGCATGATGGAGGATTGTTGTGGCATGAAGGAGAAGCATGCCATTTCTATATATCGGTATGATTTAGCAAATCCATATAAAAAATATTTCAAAATTTTTAGAATAATTTTGTAAATTAAAAACTCTAGGTATTTCCCTCATCCATTACCAAGTTTCGTCCACTACAAAAGGACTAGCATTGGTGTAGGATTCGAATAGCACTGTCACTGTGTGCAGTATTGTCCTTGAGGTCCTAACATTGCACTATAGTTTTGGAAAGTAGTTATTTGATGTCCAGTATCTGGTTGATTGTTATTTATATTTTTCTTCTGATGATTGTGATGTGTCGAACTGTGTTGCTATTTATGTTTATGCACTGAACATGTGTCATTGTTTAATATATTAATGCGTTGGATTGTGCCGTTATTTATTTCGATTGCGTGTTGCTTGTAATGATTTTAATTATTATGTGGTGTTGGTGTGCATTGCTATGAATTATGTGATGACGTTAATTTCCTAATGTGTTTGAAATTTTTTTTATCTTTTATTCATCGTTGTGCGTTGACGTAACGGAGGGAACGTTGCAACTATCAATCCCTGCACAAAATTTGACACATACAAAATTGAATGTTTGAAACATGTTAACTATTATTGTTATTATTGGTAAAAGTTCAAAGAAAAACTTCATGTTGATCACATCTTTTATCCATCTAACTACCTTCGTTGCAACGTTTCCAAAAAAATTACACTCATTTCCACTCATATTGCGAGGTATTTTATTAAGATTTTTCAAAAAAAAAAGTATGCATGACACATGTTATGGTATACACTTCACTTAAACCTACATATAATTCAAATATATTTATTTTATATTAAAATTTAAAATAACTTTCCATGTTCTCTTCTTAGGATGCACTTGCCTTGTGCTCGTTGCTACAATTTTTATTCATTGATCTTATACTAAGCCACCATTGTGGCTGATGGATGCCGAAAGACATATTTAATTTATTAAACCTAATTTTAGCATAAACCCAATTAGGGTTTGTAAATAAAATCTGCTGTATTATTTAATTTACTAAACCTAATTTTAGCATAAACCGTTTATTGTGGTTGTGCGTTTATTGTGGCTGTGATAGGACGGCTGATTTTAGTTCGACAGAGTGAGGTTTGGATGGTGAATAGGTGATAGCTCTGCCGTGGACATTTAGACTGTGGCGCTTCACGACATAGGGCATCTGATTGGGTTGGACCATTCCATGGTTCATAGCTCTGTCATGTTCCCCATCTTGAAAGCAGAAAACCAAATCGTCAACTGGCCGAGAGACCATCAAATAAAAACAAACATTAAATATTGAAGGACCAACCATCATAGCAAACAAAAACACCGTAAATATGGCCCATGAAAACCCCCGATTCCATTAGAGGCCATCTGAAGGTGTTGTACGTTTTCGAAATTCCATTCCCGCCTCATTAAATGGGCTAAATAGTAATATATACCTATACTTACAACTATTATATACACATAACCTAATTTTACCAGGCTAAAATTATTTAATTTATCCATCAGAAATATTGTTGCGTAAACTGATTATATTTAGATCAGCTTGGAAGGACTTGAACAATTATAATAATCTGCTTATCTAAATTAAGAAACTAAGTTTATTCTATGTAAATTTCAATCACGAGAATGTATTAAAACTATTTATTTAACGGTACGGTGCTATAATGATGTTCACCGTGAACTAATTACTGCACCCTCATGCTCATAACCGGATGTTTACAAAGGGAAAACATATTTGTATCCTGCAGAACACAAAGTTTTTACTATGCATTGGCTCTTATTATTATTTTAAATTAAAGAGTACGGGCGTCTGCAAGATGTTGAGACGACGAGAGTTAATAAACTGAAGCATACTCGCACAAAACTCAAATTAACAACTGCTACAGATCTAGATTCCCACGATTTAGATGGTTTCATTAATGAAAACCATGTTTTGCGCTAACGGTACCTAATAAAAAATAATTCTAGTGAAATTCGGTAGGATCGCAAATGGTTTTAACTCGAATCTAGAGAACAAGATTTATTTCTTTACTAGGGGGTATCTGGTGTGCGCAACTGTTTCAGGAATCGCAATAACCAGTTCGGTGAATCATGATGTTACAGTTACTTTGAAACATATACAATTCAAAATAAATATATAAAAACATATATAACCATGAATGGCCACAAAAATGATTGTTGTGGCTGATCGTATGACCATCATCAGCCACAGTTATAACATGAAACTCAAGCCAAGCGTGGCCACGGTTCACAACACAGGCCAAACGTGGCCACTATTCACATCCCAGCAGTTATATGTGTAATCCATGTGAGGTAGTGCCTGCTACTTATTCACTAAACATAGCAATAAAATTTTGCATAGATATTAATTCTTGTTAATCATCTTAACGTGGCAATGATATGGCCTTACAATAATTTCTTAATAAGATTAGGTAAATGTGAAAAAGTAAACATGTTAACCCATGCATTTATAAATGCAAGGAAGTTATGGACAGTAAATTTCATTGATTGATTTGGAAGGATGACTAAGAATATGCCAGCATCTTCAATTTCTGGCCATAAGATTAAGATTTAAAGTTAAAAGATCATTAAATGTGCCCATGGTCAATAGGTGTACGTCTTTCGGCGTAATTAGTCATGTTCTATTAATAAAAAAATTGAGTAATGAAACATACAAACCATGAAATATGTTTTACAAGCTAAGTAAAGAATTTTAGGCTAAAATTGATTTAGGTTTAGTTGGTGGGTTTTGTACAAGAATACATTCTAGTAGTGCACACAATATACAATGATACACATTAGGGCATAATTAATGTATAGTGCACATTGGTAAAACTGAAATTGTTTTTTAAAAAACATGTAGCCAAGTGCATTATATATTAACAAACACACAATTGCACATTGTGAAAAGGGAAATGTTTTTTTTTTTAATATCGAATTACCATGATGTGTGTTAAAATAAGAAATACACTAGTGTGTGTGTACTATAAGGTGTGCACCATGAAACCCAAACACATTCTTTTAAAAAACTCTAATAGTGACATGTTGGGGGATCCAACATAGTGAATGGTATGAGTCCAATATATACCCCAAGACCCCCAAAACAAATCTCATCATGAGAGGATAACTAGACTAAACCCCTATTGTTAGTGTTTTCTTGATATAAAACAAAAGGGAAGAAACAAAAAAGGTGGAGTGTGCAACATAGAAGGTGAGTTTGAGACCATTCTTTTTTTTGGAAATGCATGTTAAATATTTATAGGAATATATAAATAAATAATTGAAATTTCTTTAATGAATTGAGGGAAAATTTGAGATGAAGAAAAGGAAGTTGCATGACTAAAATTTCTCCTTTCTAGATTTGAATATAACCCAAAGTGATCCCTTGCAAATTTGGCTCTTCAAAAAAAATTATCCAAATCTCTCTTATTGCTCAAATATCATCTCTAACATTTAGAAAAACAAAGAAATAGGGATCATCTTTTTAACTCACTTTTAAAAAATGAAATGGTTAGGGATGGTCTTACATTTCGAGTCAAATATTTTATACTAGCTAGAATGATGTTAAATTTGAATGTGAACTGAGATAAAAAAAAAAGATACTCAATACTTCTCATATTGAGTTTAATTTTTAAGTGGAATATTTGGAATTTTTACCCAATGACTTATTAAGATTATTGAACATATCTCAACTAGTCACAAGTGGCTCGATTTGAGTATTTAATTAACCACCTCACTTTCCGAGCATGTGAAATTAATCCCCTTTGGGCTATGTGTTTCTTCACTACCACTATCTAGAAGAAATGGTTCAAAACATATTCAACCTTCTTGAAATTCACTTTAGTTTTGAGCATGTTATATTTCTTCCTAGAATAAACAATCATTCGCCAATACCCCTCATCTTTCTAATTAAGACGAATTTATACATCGATTTATTTTTTTTGAATTCTCTTTGAGAAGCTTCAAATGCCTAACTATTTTATCCTTTCACATTCCCAAACATTTCATTTACCCCCAAAATGGTGATTATTTTTCTTCCTCTTTAAGAGTGATTACTTTCATTTTGATGAGTGAGATCATCTTCATCTCCATATCCCCCTTCATCTTTGTGATCACAATCAACCTTCATATCCAAGCTTGAAATCAACTTTCTCTCCATAAGCACGATCACCCTTAGCCTTCACAAGTGAGATTAGTCTTTACCTTCAAGAACATGATTTCTTTTGTCTCCACAACAATGATTAACCTTAATTAGTCTCCAATGCATGAAATCAATCTCTTAGAGTGAAAGCTTTAGTTCTCTACAATGAAGTTGAAAATGAAAAACAAGACAATAACAAAGGCATCTAAAACCACTCATAAAGCCACCAATGAAAAAGTACCAGCATGAAAAGAAACCAAACAAAAAGAACCCCAAACCCCTTTTCCTACAAACCACCCATGTGATCTAAAATGAAACCAAAATGCATAGCGATACAACCTTCGAGTTCTATAGCACAAGCAACACATATGGCCAAAACATACAATGCATTCCCATGCCACCCATGTAATCTTCAAGAGCTCATTTGTAGGTGCCATAGTATAGTGGAAAATTGTTGAAATGTAAATACTCTTGTGGCATTTAATGAAGTGGGTGAAAGATGTTATAGAAAGTCCATTATGAAAATCTATTCCAGAGAGTTCATATTCCATAGAGTTTGCGTCCAGATATTTCTCAAACACTCTCTAGATATTTTCTAAAATATATCTAGATCCTTCCTTTGAGTATTTATATATGCTTTTGGTTCAATGGAGTAGGCGATCAAGTTTCAGAGAGAAGTAGCTTAGGAATTTACGTTTGATTTCGTGATATCGAGTTGATATACAACCATAGATGTCCATGCTCGTTTATCCCTTCTTTTCATACTGTTATTAGAGAAAGAGGTTAGAGGGAAATCACTAGGTTGGAGAAATCAAGAGGTCGCTAGCGAGCCCTTTATTGGAATTTCTCTTGTTGGAGCGATTGTTTTGTCTACAACTACCTCCAATAGGAATGCTACCCAAGGCTCTATATTTCTGGTCTAGTAATGCCTGCAATTATTGCATAAATAGTGATTTTGTTGCCAATTAATTATCATAAAAGAACTTGGTATAAAGAGAATCACAATGCGGGCATCTCTGTATCTGTTTCATAAGCGACTTAGAATGTCAGCCGCCCAGATTCTGAGCTACTACATCCACCTCTACAACCCGTTTTCACACCTACAAACTCCTGAATAATTGTTTACACAATTTTATGGTAGATTCCATATTCCATGAATACGGGAAGGTTTGAATCCGTGCGCTAAGTTGTGAAGTAAATATTTTGTTGAATAGAGAAGAGGGTGAAGATCCATAGAGGAGGTTGCATATCCAGTGAAGATCTTGCAGAGATAGAGCAGAGGGCACATATTCATAGAGGAGGTCGTAGAACCAGTGAAGAGATTGCAGAGATAGAGAGGAGGCCACAAATCAAGGGTTTCAAAGCCAATAGGACCAAGACATTGCAGAGATAGAGAAGAGGCCACAACGCCAATAGGACCAAGACATTGCAGAGTTCCTGATTCGATGAAGGATAAGAAATACATAGTCACTGTGTAGAGAAATTTTGGCTACTCAAAGAGACCTGCACGAAGATCAAAATTGGCAGAATTCGACTTACTGGATGAAATTTGAATTAATTGAGTTTTCTTTTGGTTGACGGGGAAGTTATTCTCCATATTTTGAATCTCTAAACGGGTCAGTTCAGAAACCCCATATTTGTTGCATTTTGTTGCCATCCTTTGAAAGTCACCGTTGTGAAGGGTTCTTCTTGGCATAGAAACCCTTGATGCTTTCTTTACCTTTCTAATTTCCGCAACAGTTCAGAAAAGGTTATATTTTCTCCTATAAAAGTTTTTTTTAAGTAGAGAGATTATTGTTATTCAAAAAACAAAATTTGGTTTCTCACTCATAATGGCAACATAGAGTCACAGTGAAACATTGATTTGCATGCAACATTAGGGATAGAGTTTTGTAATTATGTGTGTGAGTTCATTAGGGATAGAGTTTTGTAATTATGTGCTTGAGTTCATATGCATAAAAGTCCAAATAATTGTGTTTTTGGGAGAAATTTGAAGCTAAAAGTTCTTTTTAAGTGTATCTTGGTTTAAATTAGAAGGTTCATTTTTCTTAGTAGAAATTATATAAAGGATTAATGGTGGTCATTAACTTGGTTTAAAACATGGATTCTCTCTCGAATTAGCAATCTCATTCAGGACTTAAACTCAGAGGAACTTGTTCCTAGTTCTTTCTAAGTATTTTAACAAGCCATCTATTTTTTTCTACAACATCTATACTATTGTGCACTCTAGAAATTCATAGATACATTCTTATTTTCCATAGTTTAGAACATTTGTAGTGTTTTCATGTTCGGGTGTGAAATGCATGTGTCATTCTACTCAGATACATTATCACCCAAGCATATTTTCTTATAAATGGAACAATGACAAGCCTATAAAACATGCATACACAATTACAAACCATTACAAGAATAAATTCTTTACTTTCAATTAACCTAGACAGAATGAGAAATACTTATGGGTGTTCTAGAATCTTCATTGAGTCCATCTACCATGGCCCCCTTCGGAGAATCTCATATCCTCTCTTTAAAATCATGTGTTTCTCTTGCAGGCGTAGCTTCGGAAGGTTCTCGACCTATCCTTTTTGTTTTTTCTATTAGAAGAAAACTCGTGGGCCAATCATGGGGACCCATGATGATAATTCATGTTGTCCTTTAGCTGTCCCTTTTGGAAAATAGCCATACTTCTATTCATTGGGGTGGTTGGTTGTTTAACTGCCAAGCTCCCTCATTAACCTATTTATTTTGAAATCGGGGATAAGGAAAATAATCTGAATAACTTTTGATGTCTTTTAGTTTAATAGGGCCTCCTCTCATTCCTCTAGTGATATCATGGCCAATACTTTAAGGCTTCACCTCCCAGTCAATTTTTTGGGGAATTACAATTAAACAATAATACATTTACAATATTTACTTGTAGTTGTATGGCAATCACCAATCGTGATTAATTACATATACTCAAGGTTTAGAGATGGAAATCACCAATCGTGATTAATCACATATACTCAAGGTTTAGAGAGAGGGTGTTACTGGCCACCTTCAACTTTGCAAATTTGGCTCTTCAAAAAAAATTATCCAAATCTCTCTTATTGCACAAATATCACCTCTAACATTTAGAAAAACAAAGAAATAGGGATCATATTTTTAACTCACTTTTAAAAATTGAAATGGTTAGGGATGGTCTTACATTTCGAGTCAAATATTTTCTACTAGCTAGAATGATATTAAATTTGAATGTGAATTGAGATAAAAAAGATAATCAATACTTCTCATATTGAGTTGAATTTGTAAGTGGAATATTTGGAATTTTTACCCAATGACTTATTAAGGTTATTGAACATATCGCAACTAGTCACAAGTGGCTTGATTTGAGTATTTAATTAACCACCTCACTTTCCCAACATGTGAAATTAATCCCCTTTGGGATATGTGTTTCTTCACTACCACTATCTTGAAGAAATGGTTCAAAACATATCCAATCTTCTGGAAGGTCACTCTAGTTTTGAGCATGTTATCTTTCTTCCCAGAATAAACAATCATTCGCCAATACCCCTCATCTTTCTAATTAAGACGAATTTATACATCGATTTATTTCTTTTGAATTCTCTTTGAGAAGCTTCAAATGCCTAACTATTTATCCTTCCACATTCCCAAAAATTTCATTTACCCAAAATGGTGATTATTTTTCTTCCTCTTTAAGAGTGTGATTACTTTCATTTTGATGAGTGAGATCATATTCATCTCCATATCCCCCTTCATCTTTGTGATCACAATCAACCTTCATATCCAAGCTTGAAATCAACTTTCTCTCCATAAGCACGATCACCCTTAGCCTTCACAAGTGAGATTAGTCTTTACCTTCAAGAACATGATTTATTTTGTCTCCACAACAATGATTAACCTCAATTAGTCTCCAATGCATGAAATCAATCTCTTAGAGTGAAAGCTTTAGTTCTCTGCAATGAAGTTGGAAATGAAAAGCAAGACAATAACAAAGGCATCTAAAACTACTCATAAAGCCACCAATGAAAATGTACCAGCATGAAAAGAAACAAAAGAAAAAGAACCCCAAATCCCTTTTCCTACAAACCACCCATGTGGTCTAAAATGAAACTAAAATGCATAGCGATACAACCCTCCAGTTCTATAGCACAAGCAACACATATGGCCAAAATATACAATGCATTCCCATGCCACCCATGTAATCTGCAAGAGCTCATTTTTAGGTGCCATAGTATAGTGGAAAAATGTTGAAATCTAAATACTCATGTGGCATTTAATGAAGTAGGTGAAAGATGTTATAGAAAGTGCAGTATGCAAATCTATTCTAGAGAGTTCCTATTCCATAGAGTTTGCATCCAGATATTTCTCAAACACTCTCTATCTGTTTTCTAAAATATATCTAGATCCTTCCTTTGAGTATTTATATATGTTTTTGGTTCAATGGAGTAGGCGATCAAGTTTCAGAGAGAAGTAGCTTAGGAATTTACGTGTGATTTCATGATATCGAGTTGATATACAACCATAGATGTCCATGCTCGTTTCTCCATTCCTTTCATACTAGTATTACAGAAAGAGGTTAGAGGGAAAGCACTAGGTTGGAGAAATCAAGAGGTCGCTAGCGAGCCCTTTATTGGAATTTCTCTTGTTGGAGCGATTTTTCTGACTACAACTACCTCCAATAGGAATGTTACCCAAGGCTCTATATTTATGGTCTATTAATGCCTGAAATTATTGCATAAATAATGAGTTTGTTACCAATTATCATAAAAGAACTTGGTATAAAGAGAATCACAATGCGGGCATCTCTGTATCTGTTTCATAAGTGACTTAGAATGTCAACCGCCCAGATTTTGAACTACTATAGCCACCTCTACAACCATTTTTCACACCTACAAACTCCTGGATAATTGTTTACAAAATTTTATGGTATATTCCATATTCCATAAACACGGGAAGGTTTCAATCCATGCGCTAAGTTGTGAAGTAAATATTTTGTTGAATAGATAAGACAGTGAAGATCCATAGAGGAGGTGGCATAGCTAGTGAAGATCTTGCAGAGATAGAGAAAAGGGAACATATTCATAGAGGAGGTCGTAGAGCCAGTGAAGAGATTGCAGAGATAGAGAGGAGGCCAAAAATCAAGGGTTTCAAAGACAATAGGACCAAGACATTGAAGAGTTCCTGATTCGATGAAGGATAAGAAATATACTGTCATTGTTTAGAGAAATTTTCTCTACTGAAAGAGACCTGTACGAAGATCAAAATTGGTAGAATTTGACTTACTTGATGAAATTTGAATTTTAATTGAGTTTTTTTTTGGTTGATGGGGAAGTTATCCTCCATATTTTGAATCTCTAAACGGATCAGTTCATAAACCCCATATTTTTTGGATTGTTATTGTTTTGTTTGGGTTGCTTTACAGTGTTCAGCCTCTACACCCACCAGTGGATATGCAGTTGTTTTATTTTCCATGTTTGTCAGAGTCAAGATCTATTATTTTGTGAGATTTTCCTAGTGTTGCAGTCCTGCCATGAAAGAAAATAGTTGCATGCAAAATTGTTCGAGGATTACATGTGAAGTTACAATACCCGTTGTTTTTTTGTTGGAATAAAGCATATGTATGCAGAGTACATTTATAAACCATGTATGGTCAGATGTGTGGATATGACATGAAATGCACTTTCTCCTCTACATAGACTGGTGTGCGCAGGATGAAATTTGTGTTGTTCTTGACATATGATATGTGCAACAAAGATTCTGCAAGATTATATTTCCATGTCTGGAAGCATGTGTGGGTAATTCACCATGGAAAATTGAGAACTTGTATTGTGTGCACAATAGTCTATGTAGAGGATAAAGAACATGGATAGAGGGCATATGTGGATAATTTCCCAGGGAAAAGCATAAATCGTTTAGCTGCAGCCATGAAGTTGCGTGATATTTTGTGCCTTGTAATATATTTTGGCCAAGGAAAAAAATTGTACACGTTTACAACCATGGATAGAGAAGCGCAAAGGTTCATGTTTTTGCCTTTGTAGACTATTCGTTGAGTCAGTTTTTCTCTATGTACATATTGCTTGTTCTCCACTGAATACCATCTTCCATTGATGTTCATTAAATTTTGTGGGTTCCCAAATTGAAACAAACAGAGTAGCTAGAGAAAAGGAGAGAATCTCGACTGCATTGGCTGAAGAGGATATAGAAAGGTGCATGCTCGTATTGTTGTTTTATATTGCATCGTTTTGTATTTCATTTATGGCATGGATATGTGTTAATCTAGTTGCATGCCTTCCTACATGGTAAGTTTTCTTGGTTTGATACGTTTATTCCTGCATACTAACCTAGTGCATGTCCGTTGTGTTTGCACTGCATTACTGCATTTAAACAAACATAATGGTTGGACAGGACGAAGGACTCTTTGTCGGGTAAATAGACCTGCTTCTTTTTTGTTTTACATGTTTGTTTTCAAACTAACTTGCCTTCCTGTCGATTGCATCTTCCGCGTTGCTACCTTGGAAAAAACAGGTTGGTTGGACAGAGAGATGAATTCTTCTATTCAGCAGCAGAGGGTTTTGTGGTACAATCTTCTAAAAGGTATACCAAGTGTGTCGACAAATTAAAGATACAAACCGGGTGCGGGCATATAATATAGAATGCATATATTTTCTTAGTCCCGATGTCCATCTACAAATGCTTGCATCAAAAAAAGTTGGACTAGTGAGATGGCCATGAGCAGTCAGTCATCCCAGACATCGGTAGACCGACAAGGCCAAAGGTAAATATGCATGCACTGTGCTCTTACTATGTTTACTAGAAAAATTTCCTGGGCTATATATTCATCTATGCGATGGCGAATATGTTGATTCCATCTGCAGTACATGGTTTGCAGCTCGCAAGAAGTATCAACAAGTATGAATGAGGCGTTGAACCTGTTGCATGTTCCGCAGACTAAGAGGTGTCGTTGTGAAACTCTGGCTCCATAGTTCATCAAAAGTATGCGTGTACTTGTATAACACTACCATTCACTTTAGTTTTCCTCTTCAAAAAATGTCTTCAGGTCTAGAGTTATGACATCCAAAGTACTATCAATAGAGGCCTTGAACAGCCACCAAACTGGACAAGTGTTCATCGAGGACATAATGGTTGTCTATACCACCTACTTGGACAAGGCAAACAAAAGTAGACCCATTATGCGTGTTGATATGACAGACAAGGACGCTATGATGATAGTCACACTGACTGTTCCTCCTCAACTTGTTCAGAAACATGCAGAAAAGATATTGTCATGTAATGGGATATCCATTACAAATTTAGTTATATTACCGAAAACAGTATATGACCATGGTGATTGCGATCGAATTATTTCGGTCAATGAAACAAGCATTGTGGAAAAAATTGTTCCTATTTGTCCATAATACTGCTTCCTCCTGGACTCGACTATTAGGCAACTTGCACAAAGCACTGATATTTACCCAATGGGAATGATTGGGGCTACTGTCACACTGGCCAGGAAATTTGGGTTGCAACACATTCTCCATATAAAGGATGGAGAGTTAGACAGTGAGAAGGCAATGATACTGCTTTTCATATTCAGTTTTGTTGTCTACTTTCACTTCTACATGTATGTCGAATAAGTTACACAAAAATTGCACTGTTCCATGTTGCAGCTACAATTGTTCGATACGTATTCAGATTTGTTTTCGTCAATGGAACAACAATTGCATAGAGGGAAGATTCCACTTATGTTTTTCAAAAATATAACAAAAAAGAAGGATGCTAGATAAACTATCTTTCAGACAACCCAGTCAATGTTTGTAATAGAGTTGCGAGCAGATACAGTAAAGGATATGGAGAATATAGCTAGCACTATGATTGTTGTGTGTATACATTTACAAAATCATCCTCCCTTTGCTTATAGAAATAGCCTTCAACAAATTTTGGCAGTTGTTAATTTTTTTTTGTTTTAAAGGGGAGGGTGGGATGTAGTTGTGTATTATATTGTTCAATGTATTAATTCATTTTCTCACATTCCCAGGTTGAAGGTATTTTAGTTGTGCTGACGGGAGAAATTGACCGTCCATCAACTGGAAGAGTGGAACCGGTCCGGGGTTGTCTAATAACCCAAGCCGTTTGGGATGAACCACCCTGATGGGTTTAATGGCTCCGTTAGCCGATCTAAGGTCCTAAGAAAACAAAAAGAAAACTAATCTACAATAACTAATATAACTATTCTATATATACAATCTACTAACTAATACTATACTAACTTTAACTAATTAACTATTTAACTACTAACAGAAATAAATCATATTCACAAAATGTACAATATCTACAATTTACAGATTTAAATAAAACCTGAAAAACTCATTAATATTTTGTCTTATAACAGAAAAAGATATTTTTTGTTGATTTTATAATTTTATGAACAGGAATAAAACAAAACTAACTAAACTAAACAACTAATATACTAATTCTAACTACACATCTAACTAAACATATATCTAACTAAACTACTAATATAATACTAACAAATTAACGCTTCAGATTTGTCCTATGTATGATGCTTTTCTCAGCTGATCGGAGGGAGGAAACCCGCACCGAATTATCCAGAAGCTTCTCGTAAACGATAGCTGCAGTGCTCTTAAATGTAATTACAGGACAAAAAAGACATAAAAAATTACAACAATCATATGATTTATAAATCTTCACATTTAGATAAACCTGTATGCAAAGATCTATATGAAATAATTCGATTGATGAATAAGAGAAATCTGTCATTCATTAACTGAACAAATAATTGCTGTATTTTTTAAGTATTGAAAGAAATCAGACATGGATCACATTGATTAAATCACATCATTTTGCAATAGACTATGATAGCTAAAGTAGTCTATAATCAATTACAAATGGCATGCATAAACTTGAAACAAAAGATTGATATTATGAAAGCGAAAGCTGTAGCAGACCATCAACTTCTGTCTTAGTTTGTATCAGAAATCCATATCCTGGTTCTCCCACAAGTCAGGATGATCCTTATTACACAAAATAATAAGTATTTAAAGACCTTCCACAGGGTAAAAAATCCTTCTAGAAGTTATCAAAATTGTTTACATAAAATCTGGGAAGATATCCCAAGTCTGACTAAACTAAGAACCTAGAATAAAAATTAAATCACAAAACATCTCCTAGACTGTCCAGCATGTCCAATGCAATTCAGATGTACCTGAAAAGGGTTAAAAATGGACAAGTTAGAAGGGTATTTTATTAATAAAATGATAAAAAAATTAATTCTATAGACTAGCTACAGAATCTTGTGATTCTGTAGTTGGTCTAAATAAGACACAGAATCAGCATTAAAATCAATTCAAAATCTTTTAAAGGATTAAATTCAATTAACATCCAATAGATATTTGAAAACGAATCATTGAAATTGAAAATGTTATACCATTTTGAAATCAAACAAGACCAAGATCAATCAAATGATTACAGAGATAGGTATACTTTGTTTCGTTTGTTACCAAAAGTCGGGTGAACAGAATCATAATCAAACAGTTATGAAATCGTTTCATATCAAACTGAAATCGATTAAAACGAATCGCAAGAAATTGCTATGTTGTATCATCAACAGGAAATACGATCGAATCCAAACAAGATCGTTTTCAAATCTTTATAACTGTATGGACGTAAAAAACGATTCATGTCATGAGCGAATTAAACCAAAACTGGCGCGTGAATTACCACAATACGAAACCGTAAAGAGATTACTCAATTGATAATAGGATCTGTAAGATTAGCTCAATCGTTTGTTATTTCTATTTGGGGCAAACAAAATTGATTGACCTTGATCGAAATCATCCCTTTCAAACGAATTATAACTGGATTTGATTAGAGATAACATATGTCCACCAATTCATTTTGCAAATTAAAATCAAACAGAGCAACATTTATGATACGAATCCAACTCATGAAAATGATCGAACTAACCGAAGATACACAGCAATCCAATCAAGTAAATCGAACAGCTGGGGTTTAACATAGTTATTGCGAATCAAAACCATTCCACGATTCGGGCGTGAATGTTATTCGCACAGGCTTAAATGAGAGTATTTTTTCCATAAAAATAGAGTCGTTCTTTCCACATTGAAATCAAACAGAGTTGTATTCCCGATTTAGAAAATTATATGACACAGCATATTAAAAGATCGTAACAACCAAACTCATGAAATCGTTCGACAATCACAGCATACAAACTATCCATAACGAAATTAAATCAAAACATGATCGTATTCTAAATCTAGCATGAAAAACTCTTATTTAGATTAAATACAAAACAAATCCAATCGAAAGAAAACCATTAATTTCGTTAACTCAATTAGACAAACGATCAAATCAAATCCAATCGAAAACCAATCAACTCCGATAAAAATCTATCAATGGCTAAACTGGGAATGAGAAAATCGTGTTTCCAAATCAAAATTTCATTTGTTTTTAGCAAAGAGAAAACAATGTACAGGATGAACACATTATGACAGAGCCATTTCAAAGGATATACATAACTATTCGAAAACCAAAATTCAAATCATTATATTAATTCAAGAAATTCACAAACGAAAATGATATCAAAATTCATACCTGTATGACAAGTAGACGGCTTGATCACAACAATTTGGAGTTGACAACGGCTGTGGCCGATTCAACATTCTTGAAAACGATGGAACCAGTAGTTCCCTGTTTCCTATCAGTTGCTTGAAGTTTGTCTCTCTGGCTGGTCAATACTGCAACTTGATTTTCCAACGATTGGATTTTCGATTGAAGTAGGGGAACGTCTATATAGTATCGTTTCAACCACAAATCACATTGGTCACAGGACGACTGTCTGGGCTTCGAAAAAGTAGGTGAGGGTTTGGTCACATTGCGGAGGGTTTCGTTAGGTATTTTGAGCCCAGGGTCGCTAGGATTATTCTTTAGGCAAGGGGGAAGATTCGAAACGAAATCATAAGGTGGCTCGGGGCAAAAACCATGTGAGTAAGGGTACTCATTGGCTAGAAAGCGTTCTATGTCAGAGTCTAAATCCTCGCTAAGGACTATGGGCTTCTGCTCAGCAGTGGGTTTAGGTTTATTCCTATCCATTCTCGAAATGAGTCCAGCATTCTTTTTTCCCTTGGTATCAACAGTAGGGTTTTCCCTGGCCTTTTTGCTTATAGGATTTTTAATAGCCTCGACCTTCTCAGCTATAGTGTCTGGTAAGTCAACATCAGGGTTGGCCGAGGTTTTAGGAGAGGGAAGTAGGACATGGAAGGGCACGGGTGGCTTGACCTTGGCTTCATTAATCTCAGGCTTGTCAATCTAGACAGGGTCTGTATCATCAAAACCATTTCGAGCGATAAAATCTCACCAGCTATCACCGTGGAGACTTAAGTGATGAACAATGATAAGTCTAATTAGTCCATGGTGGAACAGGATACTGTCAGACTTCTCCCTTTTAAACCTTTTCGACATTTTATATAGGCTACGCTGGAAGTAGAAAGGCATATTCAACGGATATCCTATAAAATTCATTAACAAACGCAGGTGGTAGAGAAAAACGAGTCCATATCAGCCCTCACAGGTCACAAATTGTTTAACTACTATCAAAAGGTCATGCCATCGTGGTTTAATCATGGATATGGGCATACCTCTATCACAAGATGTGACCTTTCGCGAGACGAATAGAAGTGGCCATGGAACCTCTTCCACTTTTGAATTTTTGAACCAATGTTGGCCCATAGCAGGTAACCCTGTACCAGAACTAATAAACTCCTCATTGATTTCCAACTGAACGTCGCCCACCTTGTCTCTACAGCCATAAAAATTCAGAGCGAACTGATGTGCAACACAGAGATTAAAACCCTCAAACCTCCGCACGAAGGTGAGCCAACCGTTATCTTCCAAGTATTTCCAGGCATTATCGAACAGAAGCAAGGCTTGGCTACCGTTCAGCTCGATTCGCACCACCAGTTCCATGCAGCCGAGCACACGGTGAACGAGCTAGGGTTTGGTTCATAGCATACATAGGAGTAGAGTGCACGAAGGGTTACCCGAGCTAACAGAGGTGAAACAGGGATAAGGGAAATACATTAATGTCATCGTGCGAAGGTGGTGGAGCTTATCTCTGCCATGCATAATGGTTAATGCCAATGGTACAACCGCCGGCGCTTATAGCTGTTCAACCCATCATAATATAGTTCAACAATTATGTCACTTGGCTTACCAATGAAATAGTAAGTGTATTAAAACAATGTGCGCAATCAAAGTTATGCCATATTTTAAAACCAATCATACAAATCAATACCAATGCCATTGTTTTGACTATATGACATACAATGTATCAACACATATCAAGCATTTTGAAACTAGGAGTTATATCAAATCAAGGGTTTAACCATAACATTTTCATGAAACCAATGCATTTAGCAAATCAAAGAACAAATAAATCCAATCGCCAATGCATCGTAAACCCAATGAAACAAAATTACACAAACAATTAAAGCATGAGTACAGATCAAAAGGTCTTGCCAACTGCATTATGATAAGTAAAAGGTAAGCGCAATGAGCATATTGACAAGGAGGATAACGACAGTTCAAATAATGATTTTAATGCGACTACTAAAGACCAAGTTTTCACGCTTACAGTCGTGAAAACGAAAACGAAGGTAAATGTGCAAACATCGCAAAAATAAAAGTGTCGTTTATTTGAAAATTGCGACAAGAATTTATGTTTGCAAAACATTGGTGTAGGCAGCTTATAAGACAATGGAAAAATGTGAATTGGCTGCCAACAATGGCGACACACTGGTAGAAGCAGTTATCTCTGCCAAAAGGAACAAATTTAGATTAGGACAACAAAGATAATTCCAACTCAAAAATAACAACCAGAAAATCATATAAACATCATCATTAACCAACTATTCCAGCAGTGTTTTAAAAGATGAAAACTGATAACAGTCTTAAGACTAGTGAATCACGATATTAAAGATAAAATCTCCAATATTGTTGGCATAGCCACTACTGCCAGTAAGCATCCATAGCCTCGACAGGGTTTCCATTTAACCCACTGTGACATCTGTATCCTGCCAAAAAGTTCTGGATCAAAATAAAGGATATTAAAGAGGTTTCTTATTTACAAATTTTCATATACCCGACATTGCTTCGCTGCCAACAGGCCTGTTTAGTACCCCGACGAAGTTGCCTTGGCGTCATGCATGCATTTACCCACTGCTAGCAGACCTGTTCAGCATCCTGGCAGGTTTACAAGCACTTCCCACAGCTCTTATTAATAATTTATTTTGTTTTCTTTTTCAAAGATACATAGTTGAGCGGGGTGACGCTAAAAATCATGATATTTTAACATATTTTTTCAGACCTCATCATAATTTTTTAGAACTGTCCTTTATTTAGATCCAGAGATGTTTCTTTTAAGAAAACAACTTCCTAAGGCAGGGAGACATATCCTGAGTCATTTCTTTACAAAATAGGGACAGCGTAAAAATATAATAGATGATCATGACAATCTTTACTCAGAGATCGAAATCGGTCAACTTCTTTCAAACAACAGACTTTTCCAACATAGATATAAATTTCAAAAATATGCCATTGATGTTTATACCTTTTCTTAGCAGTTGTTTCAGAGAGGGAATTTTCTATTGTCTTTGTCTGAATATCTCAGTGTACAGGTATGTGTATTTCCAAAAACACAAACTGATAAATTCAAATCAAAAATAAAAAGCAAACGAAAAAGCAAACAAAAGCAAAATATGTACATGATATACAAGGGTAGTTATCAAGCAAAGTATCTTTTCAAGGCTTGGCCATTCACCGGGTAGGTGTCAGGCTTCCCTTCAAGATTTTTCAATCAAAAATAACTGGGACCCAACTTTTCAGCAATTAAAAACGGTCCAAGCCATAAGTTTTGAAATTTTGTGTGTTCTCCCTTTCCCTCATGCGGTTTGTCCCACTTCAAGACGAGATCACCTACTTCAAAATTCCTATCAGAAGCAGAATTAGAATCGAACCAGCTTTTAACCAATTATTGATGTTGATCTAACTTACGCTTAGCTTGGGCTCTTACCTCTTCTAGCTTCATCAAAGTGTTAATTCAGTTTTCTAAAGGGGGACAATCTTCTTCTTGGACTTTCTGTGACAATTGAAGTGAAGGAAGAAGAATGTGAGGTGGCAGAATTGCTTCTCTTCCATAAATGAGAAAAAAGAGGGAGTTACCTACAACATCTTTTGGCATTACCCTATCATCCCACAACGCGTTTAGCAGTGCATTGTGCCAATTTTTTTGATTCTCAACCACCGTTCTCTTGATGATTTTGATCAAGTTCTTGTTTGTCGATTCTGCCAATCCGTTGCCCTGGGGGTAATAGCTAGCAGAATACTTCAACTTAATTCCTTTTTCCAAAGTGAACTCGCTCATATCAAGAGAGGAAAAGTAAGAAGCATTATCAAATACTAAACAGTCAGGGATACCGAAACGAGTGATGATATTCGAATTCAGAAAGGCAATTACCTGACTGGTGTTGACAGTTCTTAACGCAGCAGCTTCAGACCATTGGGTAAAGTAATCTGTGGCTGTCACAATAAACTTGTGTTGTTGCGAGGACATAGGGTTGATTGGACCTATGATATCAAGGCCCCACTGCTGAAAAGGAGAATCTACTGAAATGGGTTGCAAAGGAAAGGCTGGTTTTTGTAACCACCCTGATGCTTTCTGACAAATGATACATTTATGACACAAGGCATGGGAGTCTCTAAAAAGTGTGGGCCAGTAATAACCGGCTCTTAGAACCTTATGGGCAGTGGTGTCACTGCCAAAATGGCCACCAGCTTCTCCTGCATGCAACTCTAGCAAGACTTTTTCTGCTTCGTCTTTTTCAAGACAGCGCATCAGTACGCCGTCAAAACTCTGACAAAACAGGACACCATTAACCAGATGAAAGGAGGCAGACTTTAATCTCAGCGCTCTTCTTTTAGTGAGGTCCAGGTGACAGGGGGCTGACCCATGTTCAAGACAGAATCTTATATCATCATACCAAGGACTGATAGAGTTTTGTGCGCAGTAGATTAGACTTTGATCACATTGTCCTAGGTTTGACGTATCGCTTTCTTCTTGTTGTCTTGCTGCTGAATCAGCAACTAACTTGCATAATCCTTGGCCTCTCACTATCTGGGCTGGGGTGATTTCTAATTCATACTCCTGCAAGGAGGTGACCCAGTTGGATCTCTTTTCTCCTAGTTCCTTCTGCACTAATAGGTTCCTCACAGCTGGGTAGGGGACAATGACTTTCAGCCTTGACTTCAAAAGATAGGATCGAAAATGCTTAACTGCTTTGAAAATAGCATAGGCTTACCGATCTACCACTGGGTAATTAATTTTAGCGCCTTTGAAAGAAGAGCTCATAAAGGAAATGGGTACTTCGTTGTTCTCGACATTCTTTTGGGTTAGGATGGCGGCATAGGAACGGTCAGAAGCAAAAGTGTAGAGTGTAAAGTCTTGAGAAAAATCTGGGCTCATGAGAGACGGAGCGTCTATTATGGCCTTCTTTATTGCATTAAAATATTGATTTTCTAGGGGTCCCCAGTGATATTGGGTGTCTTTCTTTATCAGATTCTGTAAAGGCCTGACCATTTCGGAGAAACTAGGGACGAATCTCCTCACGAAGTTAATCTGGCCTAAGAAAGACTGCATAGATTTTTTGGACGTAGGAGGGGGAAGTTTCGCGATGACTTGAGTCCTTTCGGGGTCAATAATCATCCCTTCACTAGACATAATGAATCCTAAGAGTTTACCCTGTTCTACTACAAAGATGGATTTTTTTGGATTCAAGGAGATGTCGTATTTGCGACATCGCAATAGGACGGCTCGTAAGTGAGCTAGATGATCGTTTTTGTTTTTAGAAAATATAGTCACATCATCTAAGTAAACTACGATGGACTGATTGATTAAGCCTCGAAAAGAAATGTCCATTGCTCTCTGAAAAGTGGCACCGGCATTAATCAATCCAAAGGGCATTTTACGATATGCATAAGTGCCCCACGGAGTACAGAAGGTAGTTTTAAGTTGGTCTGGTGGAGACATCAGGACTTGGTTGTATCCCAAGAAACCATCCAGTAAGGATAGCCTCTCAGAACCAGATACCTATTGAAGGATCTGTTCCATGGGCGGGACATGATAGTTGTCTTTATCAGACGCTCTATTAAGGTTTCAGAAATTGACGCAGAGTCGAATTTCCCCACTTTTCTTCCAAACTGGGACAAGGTTAGAAACCCATTGAGTGTGTCTAATAGGAAAAATTATCTTAGCATTTAGGAGCTTATTCAATTCTTTTTGAATGGTCAGTTCGAGCTTGGGGTGCATTTTCCTCAGTTTTTGTTGAAAGGGTAAGGTTTGGGGCTTCATAGGGATGACATGTTGTATGATGTTAGGGTCGAAATTTTTAAGGTCATCATACGTCCATGCAAAGACATCTTTAAATTCTTTAAACAATTAATAAATGCAGCTTTTTCTTGTTGAGAACATCCTAACCCTAGATTAATGTACTGAGGATTTTCATTAGTTCCTAAGTTTACTTTTTCATAAGATAACGAGGAACTATTGGTTTTACAATTGACCATATTTTTAAATTTATCTTGAAGATCATAAAACTTCTCTAATCTAACTACAGATTTAGGGATCAAGTTTACCATATCCAATGAAGATTCAAGAGTTCTCGGATCTAGTATTACCGTGAAATCGCGCAACTTGTCGTCGTGCGTGTGTTCGTCTATCACCGCGCCTTGAAAAGTTTCTTCCATGTGCAGAAAGTTAATAATTTGTTGGTCATCGTCAAATACTCTCCAGTTCATGATGTTTTCGGGAACGGATGGCCAGAACAGCAGGTCAACGGAGAATGCGTTTGGTGACAAGCCTTCTGCAGGAAGAAGTTTAGAAGCTACATTAGCTAATAAATCTGCTTCAGAGTTATTCAATCTAGGAATAGAATTTATATTGAAGGCGAAAAATTTATTCATTAAATTCCATACCTCAGACTGGTAGCTTTTGAGATGCGGAGACAGACAATGGATAAAGTCTCTTACCTGTCTAACCACTATTTAAGAGTCGCCAAAGACCGTTAAATTTTGAATGTTCATATCCAAAGCTTTTCTGAGACCTTGCAGTAAAGCCTCATATTCTGCGGTATTGTTAGTACATTCAAATTCCAACCTACATGCCATTAATGTTTTGTTACCTGCCAGATCGATAATGATGCAACCTGCTCCAGCTCCTTCTTTGGACTTTGACCCATCAAAATAAAGAGACCATATTTTATTTGCATCGGGTATATGAGACCGTTGCATGGAAACTGTTGGTTGCATATATGCTACAATCTCGGACTGTTGTTCTAGATTGGTGATAGGTGAAACCTCGGCCATGAAATTTCTGAAGAAGGTGTCCATCCCTTATACTTCAGGTGAATCAACAGAAGGTGTATACGGTTCATTGGGATCGTTCAAATCTGTGACTGTGAACTTAAGGTAATGTTCACGATTCACTTTTATCTTGTTAGGCTTGCCATTCTCTGGAAGCCATAGATGGGACCAATCCGTTGCGAAATAACCATGTAGTTGCTCCGACCACTCCCTGCTTAAAAATAGACCATACACTTCTGGAATATCCACAACAATTATATCAATCACTTGATGAACCTTGGGGTTAGACGATAATCTAATAAGCACATTCTTTAGTTCGCCTATAACTTTGACATTTGTCCTATCAAGTTGTATGATTTTTAAAGTAGATGGTTCAAATTTAGCGTTAATATTTTGGCATACAGACCACGGCATCACATTGGATGACACCGCTGAGTCTACCATACAATTGTGCACGTTTCTATTAAAGATCTCTAAAGTTAATAGGAAAGGAGGTACATTTTTGCGAGTACTAAGAGTAGTAGCTTGTGGCTTTTTACTCGCAGTTTCTAAAGCTACTTTGTCTACATTATTTACATTACTTACAAGAAGGCTTCCTTTATCTTGTGGATCAGGATTATTTTTAGTGGAAGTCTTCTAAGGGACTTTGTTCTGCACAACCTTGTTACCACTAGAATTACCATTTTTGCCATTCTCTGAAATATTTTGCAGCATTTTTTGTAGCAGAAATGGAAACTTCAATAACTCATAAATAGAAATGTTATCCCTTAAATTTTTAAGATCTTCAACAACATCATAATCTAAGTTGGGGTTCACATTACTTTGTTTAGTCTCATCTGATTTAGATTGCTTTGGAGGCGAAGTTGTAGTGATTTCGGTAGAAGGTTTGTTTGTTGTCTTACTCCTGGTATTATAGGGATGTACTGTCTCAAAGTTAGCTTGAAAGATGTTATCCGAGAAGTGTCCAAAAATGTTTGGAGAAGACTCTTCTTCTTGAACTGTCTCTTGTTCAACTACCTCCTCAGGAATCTCAGGAGGCATCAAGTTATCTTGGGCTTCTAGAATTGTTTGAAGGGCACATTGTAGACTTTCTAGATTAAGGCCTTCAGTGGTTGGGTTAGGTCGGTTGGTAGGAAAAGGATTTCAGAACAGGGGTTTGTAAGGCCCTTTGCTCGAGGAAGCTTCTTCGGTCGACCTTTTTAAGTCTATAACTTGATTTGACAGTTTTTGCACAACTTTAGTTAGGTTTTCTAAATCAGAGCTTTCAGGTTGTATTTTACTTTGAGTAGGTCTGGAGAGAATTTCGATCTTCTTTTTGGAAGAAGAACTAGTCTCAGTTTTTTTGTTAGTAGAGTCTTTAAGACTAAGTATGTCTTTTTCAATCTGGCTGGCCTCCTCGAAGGCTTCTAACAAAGTAGATTTCTTGGATCGTTTAACCCAAATAGCTATGCTTTGATGCAAAGCTTTAGTGTAGTATGCTATTATGAGACTCTCAGGAGGCATAGAATCTGCAAGGATTCAGTTTTTAAGTGTTAAGAATCTCTGATTAAAGTCTTTAACTTTTTCTTTTGGGTTCATTCTTAAGCTAGAAAGGTCCATGACTAGGACTTCCGGAAGTTTACCGTCTTTGAAATTTTCCAAAAAGCATGACTTAAACTTTTCCCAAGACATGATGGTATGGGGTTGTTGGGCAAAGTACCATGTGGATGCATTGCCCTCGAAAGTATAAGGGAACAACCTACAGACAACGTCTTCATGTTCGACATTGTGGAGTCTTATGGCTAACATAAACTTTTTAATGTGATCTTCAGCGATCTGTTTTGAGTCAGGATCAAACTTGGGAAGCCATTTCTCCGGATGTTTAGGTAAAGGATGCTGAGCTCCAGGTACAACTACGGCATCCTGGTCAAGCCAGGGTCTAGTAGGGTTGTTTTGATTTTCCATTGGTGTAGTGGGTGTGGAAGGCTGAGAAGGATAATTGCCTTCGTTAGAGGAATCTCCTCCAGAAGAGGACAGAGATGATGGAGGTGGTGAAGGGGGTATTCCAGATCCTCCTGTAGCAGGATTTAAGATTGGATCTGAAGGATTCATAGTGAGTTTAGTGTCACCTAATTTTTCTCTGATATCGGAGAAGTCCAAAGGTTGGCCCCACAGACGGTTTGGTTGCCTTAAACGGGCTAAGGCACTATGTGTTTTAATAAGAGATTTTAGGACAATCTCTTGTATGTCACCACCTGTAGGATTAGGGGTTGTTGGCTCAACTGTGATCTATGGATCGTTGGTTGAAGTAGTTGCTGTTTGAGGGGGAATATTATCATTTGAATGGATTCTAGTCACTATAGGTGAGCGATTAGGTGGTGAAGGAGTCTTGCGATCACCTCGTGCCATTAATTAAATTCAGGCCCTCCTTCTAGCGCCATTTGTTGACGGGAGAAAACGACCGTCCGTCAACTGGAAGAGTGGAACCGGTCCGGGGTTGTCTAATAACCCAAGCCATTTGGGATGAACCACCCTGACGGGTTTAGTGGCTTCGTTAGCTGATCTAAGGTCCTAAGAAAACAAAAAGAAAACTAATCTACAATAAGTAATCTAACTATTCTATATATAAAATCTACTAACTAATACTATACTAGCTTTAACTAATTAACTAACTACTAACAGAAATAAATCATATTCACAAAATGTACAATATCTACAATTTACAAATTTAAATAAAACCTGAAAAACTCATTAATATTTTGTCCTATAACAGAAAAAGATATTTTTTGTTGATTTTATAATTTTATGAACAGGAATAAAACAAAACTAACTAAACTAAACAACTAATATACTAATTCTAACTACACATCTAACTAAACATATATCTAACTAAACTACTAATATAATACTAACAAATTAACGAAAATAAAATACAAACTGACCTGGAGAAATGCTTCAGATTTGTCATGTGTATGATGATTTTCTCAGCTGATCGGAGGGAGGAAACCCGCACCGAATTATCCAGAAGCTTCTTGTAAACGATAGCTACAGTGCTCTTCAATGTAATTACAGGACAAACAAGACATAAAAAATTACAACAATCATATGATTTATAAATATTCACATTTACATAAACCTGTATGCAAAGATCTATACGAAATAATTCGATTGATGAATAAGAGAAATATGTCATTCATTAACTGAACAAAGTAATTGTTGTATTTTTTAAGTATTGAAAGAAATTAGACATGGATCACATTGATTAACTCACATCATTTTGCAATAGACTATGATAGCTAAAGTAGTCTATAATCAATTACAAATGACATGCATAAACTTGAAACAAAAGATTGATATTATGAAAGCGAAAGCTGTAGAAGAACATCAACTTCTGTCTCAGTTTGTATTAGAAATTCATAGCCTGGTTCTCCCACAAGTGAGGATGATCCTTATTACACAAAATAATAAGTATTTAAAGACCTTCCACAGGGTAAAAAATCCCTGTGGAAGTTATCAAAATTGTTTACATAAAATCTGGGAAGATATCCCAAGTCTGACTAAACTAAGAACCTAGAATAAAAATTAAATCACAAAACATCTCCTAGACTGTCCAGCATGTCCAATGCAATTCGGATGTACCTGAAAAGGGTTAAAAATGGACAAGTTAGAAGGGTATTTTATTAATAAAATGATTAAAAAATTTAATTCTATAGACTAGCTACAGAATCTTACGATTCTGTAGCTGGTCTAAATAAGACACATAATCAGCATTAAAATCAATTCAAAATCTTTTAAAGGATTAAATTCAATTAACATCCAATAGATATTTGAAAACGAATCATTGAAATTGAAAATGTTATACCATTTTGAAATCAAACAAGACCAAGATCAATCAAATGATTACAGAGATAGGTATACTCTGTTTCGTTTGTTACCAAAAGTCGGGTGAACAGAATCATAATCAAACAGTTATGAAATCGTTTCATATCAAATGGAAATCGATTAAAACGAATCGCAAGCAATTGTTATTGACGCAAGACGAAACTCGTGTGCTCCTACACCTCCAACTCGTCTGCTCTCAGGACCGTTTAAATTCCCTTCCTACTGAGCCGAAATGACTCTTTTGATTCCTCTCGGGAATCACTGTGCAGAATACCCGATTCACAGGCCCTTCTCATTCACCCGCACGGCCTTAGGCACTTAACCGTGGTTATCCCCGATGCGCTATCGGGGTTCGGGGTTTCGCGGTTCTCGCTATCGAGAACTTCTCACTCTCTATTTCCCGATACGCGATCCGCTCCTTCCCTTGCCTTAGTCCCTCTAGCTATGCCCTTTGGTCCATGCGACCACTCCTCATACGATCGTAGTCTTATCCCCCCCATCGGGGTTTCCCGTTCTAATTTCCCGATGAGTTCTTCTGTGTGCTAGCACTCCCGGCTAGGCCCTGGCCCATACGACCACCTCTGATATGACCATAGTCAAATAGCATCCCATCGGGGTTTTGGGGTTCGCAAGTTTGCAATACAAAGTTTTCACCACCATGGAATCCCCGATATGCCGATCCCCGATGCGCTCCAGATCTCTGACAGCTGGCCTCCACTATGCCACCGCTCTCCGTCGCTGCTGTGCTAACAGTTGTACCCCACTCATCGGGGGTTTCAACATGCCCAGATCACTTGCTCCCGGGATTCCCAATATCCCGATTGACTCCAACCACCGATGGGTTGACTTTCCTTGTCGGCCCTTTCTCCGATGGTGCCGATCTCCTCCACGCGTCCCTTCTCTAATGGACGGCCTCGATTAACTCTCGGGGTTTCGGGACTTTCGATGTCCTGAATTCCTTGTCCTCAGGACCTCCGATTTCCCGATGCGCCAAACGTCGATGGTGCTTGATCCTTCGACGCGTGTCCCACCAAATCAACGGTCCCCGATAGTCAACGGGTCAATGCTCTCGGATTTTGGGAATTCCCCTATCGGGAAATCGGCAATTGCGATGTTGCGATTCACTTTCTCCCCAAATCGCCGAACCTCGAACTCTGATCTGACGTCATCTGCCAACACCTCCGGTTGTAGCTTACAATCTGACAC
Source organism: Picea engelmannii (assembly GCA_009831015.1). Classification (NCBI taxonomy): domain Eukaryota; kingdom Viridiplantae; phylum Streptophyta; class Pinopsida; order Pinales; family Pinaceae; genus Picea; species Picea engelmannii. The sequence goes on from ML789822.1 coordinate 86,334, forward strand.
CTATGGTCCACTCACTCTCGGGGCCCCATGATGCCACGTCACTTCGGGAATTCACGGATCGCGAATCCATGATGCAAGTTACTTTTTGGTCGAAAACCCCGAAACGCCGAACGTCGAAACCCCGAAGTCCGACTTGTCGAGATCGCACGCCACCTGTCCTTGCCCTGATCAAAGGTACCCGTTAAATCGGGAAATCGCTACTCGCGATTTCACGAGGTGTGAACTCTCACCTCACCAATCCCCGAATGCCTAAACTATGAAGTCCGATGGACTTTAATTCTCCGCGCCTACGTCTACGGGTTAACTCTCGCGTAACTCCACCATGATCGAACGGTCCTCGGGATTTTGCGATTCTGCTCCGTGAATCTCGACTGTTGATTTTCCTCTTTGAGGATTTCCTCCACTCTGAAGCTCTCTTCTGTGCGAGCTTCCTCCTGGCTTTGTTTCACGATTTCCCCACGATGGAACTATCCCTCCTGAGCTTCCATCCTGTGGCTTCGACCTCTATAGAGATTTCAACCGCTCCTTCAACGGAAGTGCTGACACACCACTTGTCCTCGGCGTCCAATCACTCTCCAAGGGTTGGACCTTCTGGACTCTTGACGCTTCTTCTCCTCTGCGAACTCTCAACTCGAGTCTCGCCTGTGCGTATGAAGACGCTATCCTTCCATATCTTTTTCCCTTTGAATCCTCATGGGATTCTTTGGCTCCTGCACTCCTGCAGAGTCTTCACGCGCGAAGCGCTATCTGTCCTGAGCTTCCACAAACACTGAGACCCCTTTTGAGGGATTTGATCCTTCTCCTCCCTCAGATGGAGAATATCAATGCCTTCCTGGCTATCACCCCAAGCAACCTCCTTTCTAAGTCTTCTGGGTATTCAGTAACCCAGTGAAAGCTCCCTCAGTGGATGCTTCCTTCAAATGATAGAACTCAAAGAGTTCTTTCCTCCTATGCCATCTGCACACTTCGCTCAACGTCCTCCTGACGGAGCTCTTCAGAATCCCCTACAGAATTCTGGTCTCTCTGAACTCACAACAGAGTTATCTTCTCTGTACACTTATGTACACACGCTCGATACCCTCTGGGTAGAGCTCCTACAGAACTTCTTAGAGGTTCTGTTTACAACAGTGTCTCAGCTACACTGCTTTGACTATGGAGGTGTTCAGCAACCTCAAAGTCCTCCTTCTGTATGAGTTGTTGGCCTCCAGGCTGGTGCTCTCAACACGTCCTTGTCTGACTCCTCACGAGTTCAGAAGTGCCTCCTCAGTGCATTGGGATTCAGAGTCTCAACCCTCTGTCACGCCCTCATGGCATGAACCCTGAAAGACCTCTCAAACCTGAAATCAAACCACTCCCTGCAAAGGTATAATAACAGCATATAGTTACAGCATAAGGAAAACACATACAGGCACCCACACATAAACAGAATATCATGCAGGAAAAACTGCTCTCTGTTCATATATTAACAATTGGCAAAATGCATGTATTTTCACAAGGTGTTCTCGAGCTCTCCTCAGCTCTACCTGCTTTCTATCTACATGTATTTCTCCCTTAAAAATGAGACATCCCTATCTCTTTTACCTGAGGGCTCACTGAGCGCTTCCCTCCAGGTACACCTACCTTATTCAATTACAATGAATGGGGCTGTCTAGTCCAGAATCGGACCTAGATCTCAGCTAATCTACAATAAAGGCCGATCCTATCTAATGCCTGCGCAAAGGCATGGCTTTTCTGGCTCAACAGCCTAAGTACATTAAATTACATTCAATACAAATTAAAAATGAGGTTGCGCCTCCTTTTCAGCACATGAATGCATGCGTACTGATGTGGCTGGCTGGCTGCATGGACAGATGCTCCTGCATCATACTCCACAGCTGCAAAAATCATGAGCTCCTGCTCATGAGCTTTCTCTGTAATTGTTGGAATCCACCTGGGTCCCAAACAAGTCTATGGAGATTTTCACCTGCTCCATTCTGCTGTTGCTGCTTCCGCTGCGCTGCTGCTGCTGCTTTTCTTCTGTTCAACCTCTCCTTGCTGGCAGCGTCTGCTGATTTCAACATCAGCTCCATGATCTCCTTGATCACTTCATCCATCTCCTCCAGTGGCTGGTTTTTCTGTTGCAGTCTCCACAGCTGCAAAAATTTTTGGCCATGGGACTGATCATCATGATCTCCCATGCCAACCTCATCTGTTTCCAACCTCACCTGTTGGATGTGCATGCCCTGCACTCTCACCCTGTCTTCTAGGGCTTCAATCTGCTCCCACAGCTCAGCAAGACATATGCTGTCTGTGTCTCCTTCTTCTGCTTCTGCAACCTCCCATGTTGCATTGTTTTCAACTTCATGGCTGAAAATGCTGAGCCATTCCTCAGAATGCTCCTCTTCCTTTTCGGCTTCTTTTTCTGCTGTTAGCCTCAGTGCTACAGCTCTCTCAGCTTCCTGGATGAATTCATTGAGTTTTCCCTCAGAACACTCATTCTTCTCTGCATCCGCTTGGGCAGTCTCAGATACCTGCTCCAACTCTTTTTCTTCTTTGACAGTCATCATCAACTGTGACTGTTCCCCTGCTGTTGCTGCATGTACAACAAAATTTTCTGCCTCCTCTTGGCAAATGGCAGGAATATTTGTATTCCCCCAATCATCAGTATATCATCCTGATGTTCCTCCTCTCCTGTCAGCTTCATCTGTTGATCTTCTTGCGAGCCTATATGCTCCGTCAGCTCTCCTGGATGAATCTGACTTCTCAAGTCATCCCTGCCCATCTGGCCATATGGGATGCTTCCACTGCTGCTTCCCTGGTAGATTATGAGATCAACCGATCCCATCTTCATCAGCAACCTTTGCTGAATTGAACTCTCCCTTGAGTCCAAGAGACTCTCAGAAAGTCTCAATTTTTCATCTCTGCCCTCCAGGCAGCTTAGTACACTTTCGCTGCCCTCTTGGCAGTCTTCGAGATCTTCACCTGATCTCTTTTCATCGCCCAACTGGCAATTTGAAATTCCCTGGCTGCCCTCACGACAGTCCTTGAGATCCTCAACTAATCCCAATTCGTTGCCCTCCTGGAAAACTGGAATTTCTTCTTTTCTGCCCAATCGGCAGTATTTGAAACCATCAGCTGATTCCAATTTATCCCAATCATCATCATCATCCTCACCATCGAGACTTTTTCCTCTCTCTGGCCAACAACAACAAATCATGTTTTCTTCTGTGGCCCTAAGGTTCTCAGCATACCTCATCCATCTTTTCAACAGCCTACGTTGTCCTATGACCATCAGCTGCTTGACTGGCCATTTCACTTTTGCCTTCTTCATTGGCAATTCACGCAGTCGTCTCCTCCTTTTATCCTGCCGCATCCGCAGTTCCATCTTCTCTATGTCTACTTTTAATTCATAGAGCTTTCTAGTCATTTCTGCTTCCTCTGCAAGCTTTTCTACCTTGCTTTTCTTCCTCCCAGCATGCCTATGGTCTTCAGTAACCATGGTGCCGTCTCTGTCTGCCTCCCTGGCAACCCTGCTGCTGTTGTCACTCCTGCAATCCTGAGTGCTCAGCTTCATCTTCTTACAGTCATCTAATGACTGTATCCACGACTGTTGTCCACCTGCAAACAGTCCTCACAGAGTTCTCAGCAACCCTGTCTTCCTTCACCTGCAATATACAGATGAAATCCCGCTCTGATACCACTCTGACGCAAGACGAAACTCATGTGCTCCTACACCTCCAACTTGTCTGCTCTCAGGACCGTTTAAATTCCCTTCCTACTGAGCTGAAATGGCTCTTTTGATTCCTCTCGGGAATCACTGTGAAGAATACCTGATTCACAGGCCCTTCTCATTCACCCGCACGGCCTTAGGCACTTAACCGTGGTTATCCCCGATGCGCTATCGGGGTTCGGGGTTTCGTGGTTCTCACTATCGAGAACTTCTCACTCTCTATTTACCGATACGCGATCCGCTCCTTCCCTTGCCTTAGTCCCTCTGGCTATGCCCTTTGGTCCATGCGACCACTCCTCATACGATCATAGTCTTATCCCCCCCATCGGGGTTTCCCGTTCTAATTTCCCGATGAGTTCTTCTGTGCGCTAGCACTCCCGGCTAGGCCCTGGCCCATACGACCACCTCTGATATGACCATAGTCAAATAGCATCCCATCGGGGTTTCGGGGTTCGCAAGTTTGCAATGCAAAGTTTTCACTACCATGGAATCCCCGATATGTCGATCCCCGATGCGCTCCAAATCTCTGACAGCTGGCCTCCACTACGCCACCGCTCTCCATCGCTGCTGTGCTAACAGCTGTACCCCACTCATCGGGGGTTTCAACATGCCCAGATCACTTGCTCCCGGGATTCCCGATATCCCGATTGACTCCAACCACCGATGGGTTGACTTTCCTTGTCGGCCCTTTCTCCGATGGTGCCGATCTCCTCCACGCGTCCCTTCTCTGATGGACGACCTCGATTAACTCTCGGGGTTTCGGGACTTTCGATTTCCTGAATTCCTTGTCCTCAGGACCTCCGATTTCCCGATGCGCCAAACGTCGATGGTGCTTGATCCTTCGACGCGTGTCCCACCAAATCAACGGTCCCCGATAGTCAACGGGTCAATGCTCTCAGATTTCGGGAATTCCCCTATCGGGAAATCAGCAATTGCGATGTTTCGATTCACTTGCTCCCCAAATCACCGAACCCCGAACTCCGATCTGACGTCATCTGCCAACGCCTCCGGTTGTAGCTTACAATCTGACACCTGTGGTCCACTCACTCTCGGGACCCCACGATGCCACGTCACTTCGGGAATTCGTGGATTGCGAATCCACGATGCAAGTTACTTTGTGGTCGAAAACCCCGAAACGCCGAACGCCGAAACCCTGAAGTCCGACTTCTCGGGATCGCACGCCACATGTCCTTGCCCTGATCAACGGTACCCGTTAAATCGGGAAATCGCTACTCACGATTTCACGAGGTGTGAACTCTCACCTCACCAATCCCCGAATGCCTAAACTCCGAAGTCCGATGGACTTTAATTCTCCGTGCCTACGCCTACGGGTTAACTCCCGCGTAACTCCACCATGATCGAACGGTCCTCGGGATTTCGCGATTCTGCTCCGTGAATCTCGACCGTTGATTTTCCTCTTTGAGGATTTCCTCCACTCTGAAGCTCTCTTATGTGCGAGCTTCCTCCTGGCTTTGTTCCACGATTTCCCCACGATGGAACTATCCCTCCTGAGCTTCCATCCTGTGGCTTCGACCTCTATAGAGATTTCACCCGCTCCGTCAACGGAAGTGCTGACGCACCACTTGTCCTCGGCGTCCAATCACTCTCCAAGGGTTGGACCTTCTGGACTCTTGACACTTCTTCTCCTCTGCGAACTCTCAACTCGAGTCTCGCCTGTGCGTATGAAGACGCTATCCTTCCAGAGCTTTTGCCCTTTGAATCCTCACGGGATTCTTTGGCTCCTGCACTCCTGCAGAGTCTTCGCGCGCGAAGCGCTATCTTTCCTGAGCTTCCACAAACACTGAGACCCCTTTTGAGGGATTTTATCCTTCTCCTCCCTCATATGGAGAATTTCAATGCCTTCCTGGCTATCACCCCAAGCAACCTCCTTTCTAAGTCTTCTGGGTATTCAATAACCTAGTGAAATCTCCCTCAGTGGATGCTTCCTTCAAATGATAGAACTCAAAGAGTTCTTTCCTCCTGTGCCATCTGCACACTTCGCTCGACGTCCTCCTGACGGAGCTCTTCAGAATCCCCTACAGAATTCTGGTCTCTCTGAAATCACAGCAGAGTTCTCTTCTCTGTACACTTCTGTACACACGCTCGATACCCTCTGGGTAGAGCTCCTACAGAACTTCTCAGAGGTTCTGTTTACAACAGTGTCTCAGCTATACTGCTTTGACTATGGAGGTGTTCAGCAACCTCAAAGTCCTCCTTCTGTATGAGTTGTTGGCCTCCAGGATGGTGCTCTCAACATGTCTTTGTCTGACTCCTCATGAGTTCAGAAGTGCCTCCTCAGTGCACTGGGATTCAGAGTCTCAACCCTCTGTCACGCCCTCATGGCATGAACCCTCAAAGACCTCTCAAACCTGAAATCAAACCACTCCCTGCAAAGGTATAATAACAACATATAATTATAGCATAAGGAAAACACATACAGGCACCCACACATAAACAGAATATCATGCAGGAAAAACTGCTCTCTATTCATATATTAACAATTGGCAAAATGCCTATATTTTCACAAGGTGTTCTCGAGCTCTCCTCAGCTCTACCTTCTTTCTATCTACATGTATTTCTCCCTTAAAAATGATACCTCCCTATCTCTTTTACCGGAGGGCTCACTGAGCGCTTCCCTCCAGGTACACCTACCCTATTCAATTACAATGAATGGGGTTGTCTAGTCCAGAATCGGACCTAGATCTCAGCCAATCTACAATAAAGGCCGATCCTATCTAATGCCTGTGCAAAGGCATGGCTTTTCTGGCTCAACAGCCTAAGTACATTAAATTACATTCAATACAAATTAAAAATGAGGCTGCGCCTCCTTTTCAGCACATGAATGCATGCGCGCTGATGTGGCTGGCTGGCTGCATGGAGAGATGCTCCTGCATCAGTTATGTTGTCTCATCAATACGAAATACGATCGAATCCAAACAAGATCATTTTCAAATCGTTATAACTTTATGGACGCAACAAACGATTCATGTCATGAGAGAATTAAACCAAAACTGGCACATGAATTACCACAATATGAAACCATAAAGAGATTACTCAATTGATAATAGGATCTGTAAGATTAGCTCAACCGTTTTTTATTGCTATTTGGGGCAAACAAAATCGATTGACCTTGATCGAAATCATCCCTTTCAAACGAATTATAACCGGATTTGATTAGAGATAACATATGTCAACCAATTCATTTTTCAAATTAAAATCAAACAGAGCAACATTTATGATGCGAATCCAACTCATGAAAATGATCGAACTAACCGAAGATACACAGGGATCCAATCAAGTAAATCGAATAGCTGGGGTTTAACATAGTTATTGCGAATCAAAACCATTCCACGATTCGGGCGTGAATGTTATTCGCACATGCTTAAATGAGAGTATTGTTTCCATAAAAACAGAGTCGTTCTTTCCACATTGAAATCGAACAGAGTTGTATTCCCGATTTAGAAAATTATATGACACAGCATATTAAAAGATCGTAACAACCAAACTCATGAAATCGTTCGACAATCATAGCATACAAACTATCCATAACGAAATCAAATCAAAACATGATCGTATTCTAAATCTAGCATGAAAAACTCTTGTTTGGATTAAATACAAAACAAATCCAATCGAAAGCAAACCATTAATTTCGTTAACTCAATCAGACAAATGATCAAATCAAATCCAATCGAAAACCAATCAACTCCGATAAAAATCTATCAATGGCTAAACTGGGAATGAGCAAATCGTGTTTCCAAATCAAAATTTCATTTATTTTTAGCAAAGTGAAAACAATGTACAGGAGGAACACATTATGACAGAGCCATTTCAAAGGCTAGATAGAACTATTCGAAAACCAAAATTCAAATCATTATATTAATTCGAGAAATTCACAAACGAAAATGATATCAAAATTCATACCTGTATGACGAGAAGACGGCTTGATCACAACAATTTGGAGTTGACAACGGCTGTGGCCGATTCAACATTCTTGAAAACGATGGAACGAGTAGTTCCCTGTTTCCTATCAGTTTCTTGAAGTTTGTCTCTCTGGCTGGTCAATACTGCAACTTGATTTTCCAACGATTGGATTTTCGATTGAAGTAGGGGAACATCTATATAGTATCATTCCAACCATAAATCACATTGGTCACAGGATGACTGTCCGGGCTTCGAAAAAGCAGGTGAGGGTTTGGTCACATTGCAGAGGGTTTCATTAGGTAGTTTGATCCCAGGGTAGCTAGGATTATTCTTTAGGCAAGGGGGAATATTCGAAACGAAATCATAAGGTGGCTCGAGGCACAAACCCTATGAGTAAGGGTACTCACTGGCTAGAAAGCGTTCTATGTCAGAGTCTAAATCCTCACTAAGGACTATGGGCTTATGCTCAGCAGTGGGTTTAGGTTTATTCCTAGCCATTCTCGAAATTAGCCGAGCGTTCTTTTTTCCCTTGGTATCAACAGTAGGGTTTGCCCTGGACTTTTTGCTTACATGCTTTTTAATAGCCTCGACCTTCTCAGCTATAGCATCTGGTAAGTCAACATCAGGGTTGGTCAAGGGTTTAGGAGAGGGCAGTAGGACATGGAAGGGCATGGGTGGCTCGACCTTGGCTTCATTAATCTCAGGCTTGTCAATCTGGACAGGGTTTGTATCATCAAAACCATTTCGAGCGATAAAATCTCGCCAGCTATCACCGTGGAGACTTAAGTGATGAACAATGATAAGTCTAATTAGTCCATGGTGGAACAGGCTACTGTCAGCCTTCTCCCTTTTAAACCTTTTCGACATTTTATATAGGCTACGCTGGAAGTAGAAAGGCATATTCAACGGATATCCTATAAAATTCATTAACAAACACAGGTGGTAGAGAAAAACGAGTCCATATCGACCCTCACAGGTCACGAATTGTTTAACTACTATCAAAAGGTCATGCCATCGTGGTTTAATCATGGATATGGGCATACCTCTGTCACAATATGTGACCTTTCGTGCGACAAACAGAAGTGGCCATGGAACCTCTTCCACTTTCAAATTTTTGAACCAACGTTGGCCCGTAGCAGGTAACCCTGTAGCAGAACTAATAAACTCCTCATTGATTTCCAACTGAACGTCGCCCACCTTGGCTCTACAGCCATCAAAAGTCAGAGTGAACTGCTATGCAACACAGAGATTAAAACCCTCAAACCTCCGCATGAAGGTGAGCCAATTGTTATCTTCCAAGTCTTTCTGGGCATTGTCGAACAGAATCAAGGCTTGGCTATCGTTCGGCTCGATTCGCACCACCGGGGCCATGCAACCGAGCACACGGTGAATGATCCAGGGTTTGGGTCATAGCATACACAGGAGTAGAGTGCACGAAGGGTTACCCGAGCTAACAGAGGTGAAACAAGGATAAGGGAAAGACATTAATGTCATCGTACGAAGGTGGTGGAGGTTATCTCTGCCATGCATAATGGTTAATGCCAATGGTACAACCGTCGGCGCTTATAGTTGTTCAACCCATAATAATATAGTTCAACAATTATGTCAATTGGTCGACCAATGAAATAGTAAGTGTATTAAAACAATGCGCGCAATCAAAGTTATGCCATATTTTAAAACCAATCATACAAATCAATACCAATTCCATTGTTTTGACTATATGACATACGATGTATCAACACATATCAAGCATTTTGAAACTAGGAGTTATGTCAAATCAAGGGTTTAACCATAACATTTTCATGAAACCAATGCGTTTAGCAAATCAAAGAACAAATAAATCCAATCGCCAATGCATCGTAAACCCAATGAAACAAAATTACACAAACAATTAAAGCATGAGTACAGATCAAAAGGTCTTGCCAACTGCATGATGATAAGTAAAAGTTAAGCGCAATGAGCATATTGACAAGGAGGATAACAATAGTTCAAATAATGATTTTAATGCGACTACTAAATACCAAGTTTTCACGCTTATAGTCGTGAAAACGAAAACGAAGGTAAATGTGCAAACATCGCAAAAATAAAAGTGTCGTTTATTTGAAAATTGCGACAAAAATTTATGTTTGCAAAACATTGGTGTAGGCATCTTATAAGACAATGGAAAAATGTGAATTGGTTGCCAACAAGTTGCAGCCAATGTGTACTCGATCCCCTTTGAGCCTGTTTGTGTAAAATGCCATTCTACTGCCTCTGCCTCCACTTTGATAACTAATGATACAATTGATTGTCTGCGATGCAGTGAAAAATGTCCATATATTTATGGACATTGTCTCAGTGGTGTTATTTGAACTGTGGGCAACACAATCGTGCACTGTACGATCAGGTAGCCACTGTTGCAAATTCTTCTTCATGAGTTGGCAGAGTTGTCGTATAAAACATATCTACAAAAAAAGACAAGTAGTGTCTACATGCTGCGGAAGCTTCAGATACAAAGAAAATTCACCTTAAATGAGGACAATGCAATTTTGCATATCAACTGAACAGGGGAAAAAAAAATTATATGAAACTTTGAGAGGAAACGAAAATACCTCATGTCTCTCTGTGATATTTTTTCAACATCTAGATGAAAGTTAGTTTCAACAAAAAACAAATGCGGTGATGTCTTTTCTTTGTATATGAAATTGTTTGTTGCAAAGGTCATTGGGTTCTTCTCTATGGAACCTTGTGGGAACTTTCTTATGGACTATTTAAAGTATGGTTGGTTCTTGGTTATCTGTTTTCTCTGTCAATTTGTATACCCTGGAACTCCAACTATTCTTTGGAGCACACCGAACAGTATAATTGGTTTTTTTTAGCCAGTTGGGACGCAAATCCTCCTGGTAATTTCTATGGTGATGTGACACAACTGTACTATCACTTTCTTTAATATGCAATATGCAATTAGGGATTTGCATATGATGTGTAAAATCTTATTCCATATTTAATATACAGATTATGTCCTCAAGTCCGCGTGTCAATTTGTATATAGCGGAAGTGTGGGTGTTATTTGTAGGATACGGAGCAGTAGATACTTAATTTTCAGCCTGCCCGCTCGCGAACCCGCGATCCAAAAAAGTGCCCAAGCATGGAATGAGGGATGTGCATCTGTTCTAAAACAAAACAAATGCAATGTTCAGCCAAGCAGCCCGTGGCGACTCCTATCAATTTGTATGTCGCGGAAATCTCAGTGCTATTTGTAGGACGGGGAACAATAGAGACTCTTTTTTTGACCTGCCATACTACAAACCTACGATAAAAAAACTGCATAAATATGGAAACACGGATCAGAATATGCTCTATAAAATCTCATGTCGATACTTTATATAGAGACTCATCTCTGCAACTCCCGCCATCAATTTGTATATCGCATAAATCTGGGTGATATTTGTAGTAGATGGAAGAATGGAGACTCTATTTTTGGCCTGGCAGGCCGTGAATCCAGGATGCAAAAACTGCGAAGTATGGAATGAGGAATCCACATATGTTGTATAAAATCGCATTCCATACTTTATATAGAGACTATGTCTAGAAGCCCGCTTGTAAATTTGTATATCGCAGAAGTGTAGGTGCTATTTGTAGGACATGGAACAATAGATACTTAATTTTTAGCCCGCCAAGCTGCAAACCCGCGATCCAAAAAGTGCCCAAGTATGGAATGAGGATTCTGCATATGTTCTAGAACAATACAAATACAATGTTCAGTCAAGCAACCCGTAGGTCCTCCTCTCAATTTGTATATCACGAAAATGTGGTTGCTATTTGTAGTATAGGGAATGAAGAATCCGCATATGTTATAGAACAATACAAATGCAATGTTCAGCCAAGAAACCCATAGGTCATGCTGTCAATTTGTATATCGCGGAAATTTGCATGCTATTTGTAGGACATGGAACAATATTCAGTATTTTTTCAGCCCGCTAGGCCACGAGCCCGCGATCAAAAAAGTGCCTAAGTATGGAATAAGCGATCTGCATATGTTGTATAAAATCTCATGTCTATACTTTATATAGAAACTCATCTCCACAACTCCCATTGTCAATTTGTATATCGTGAAACTATCGGTGCTATTTGTAGGGCACAAAATAATAGATACTCAATTTTTGGCCCGCCAGGCCGCAAACACGCGAAACAAAAAGTGCCCAAGTATGGAATCACGGATTCGGATATGTTCTATACAATCTGATGTCCATACTTTATAAAAGTACATGTTTAACCAACCAACCCACAATGTTGAACCAACCAAACAGCAACTCCGCCTACCATTTTGTATCTCATGAAAGTGTAGGTGTTATTTGTAGGACACAGAATAATAGAGGCTCAATTTTCAGCCTGCTAAGCTGAGAACCCGTCCTCTAGGTAGAGAACCATTAGGCCTTCATGTCTCCTGGGTATATATTCTTTCGATTTTTATTTTTTAACCTACCTGACCGCTTTGCATATGCAATAATTAAGCTTTAATGCTAGTAGCCATCCTGCAGCAACCATTACAGTTGTCATTAATGTCTGAAATTTCGGAGAAGATTTGTCATTAGTATGAATTAAACTAAGATTTGTGCACAAGCATGTTATCCTTTCCAAGTATTCATTTCAAAGGTCACGTAATCTTTTTTTTTGTCAGCCGATGGGTTGGTGATTTTAAGAAATTTTTGATTCTTAATGTCTTTTCACCGTCACCGCCACCGCCACCTTCGCACTTTTTTCTAATTGTGTAATTAGTGAGTTGTGATGATCACAGTTCACTCCACACGACCCCTAGAAATTGTCATTGATCAGTGAATGGCTCGAGGAGATATTCCATTGATACGCATTAAACCAGAATTTGTGGAGGCTTATATTATCCCTCCCCAATTTTCATTTGAAACATTGTGTCTCGCAAACGAAAATTCTTAATAACTTCTGGTGGCAATTCTCTCCACACACAGTCAACACATTGGGGCATAATGGCCACAGGTTCCACTATTCCAGGGCATATTCTTACTATTCATCTCTCTCCGGCCATGAGTAAAAAACAAGATGGTCCCTTGGTACACTAAGAGATATATTTCAAGCCAAAAAATTCGATGCCAACCTTGGTTGTTCAGAGAACCTGCGCACTTGCATTTATGCCTGTCGCAGAACTTTATGCCATGAATTCCAAGCCAGAAGAAGATGATCTGATGGACGATGATATGGCAATGGATGATGGCAATGCAGAAAATATTCCCACTCCTGGGCCCAAATTGAAATGAACAATAATGAACGGACCTTCCCAGCTCGGTGATCACAGTCATGACAACACCAAAAGGAGTTTCAGAAAAAAAAAAACCAGATAGTGAACGCAACAACCACTTTGCACCACCAAAGTAGGAATTCTACAGTTCCAAATTAGTTCGTTCTGGGCAGAAGAGTTTGACTATAAAGAAATCATATGTTGATGCTTCCAGAGATATGTTTCAAGCCAAAAAAATATTGTTTAACATTTTTGGGTATCAGGTGCAAAAGTTTCGCTGCTACAACGCATTTTTCTACTAGTCATCTCCTTCTGCCTAGAATAGACTAATTTGGGCCACTGTAGTTGCACGTGCAAGCTGTACTACTTAATTTTTTTCCACTATGAAGAGACGGTATCAACTAAGGGCTATTCCACTTGCCCTGCAACCATTTTCATCTTCTTCCTCAAGAAAAGCTTCTAAAAAATATCAATTTCAGCAGAGGATGATTAATCAAGGAGAAAACTCCAAGGATCTTGCATACTGTGGAACCCGTGCCTGTGTTTTTCGCAGAGACCTTCAATTTTTTCAACCGAAGAATCGGATCCAATTTCTAAGCATAGATGTATAGTACTCAATACTTTTCTTATTTTTTAAATGGATTCGCTATTATGAAATTTTTTCCTTGGACTCTTCGTCTCTGCCACTTTTCTGGGTTTCATGCATGTACTAATTTTCATACTTCAGTGCTCTCGTACTCCTTCGATCTTTTGTTTACTAATACCAATGTAAAATGTTCCATCAAAATCATTCTTTTTGTTTCTAGAGATGCAATTATTAAGTTTTAATGCTAATTAGTACAAAACAAAGTTCACTACTTCAGTTGGTATGTTACAGTCATGGAATAATGTATCAAGAGCATAACTTCACGCGCAGGTTGCAATAAAATGTAATCTTCAACAATGCATCTCCCGATAACTAGTAGATCATGATTTTGCAACAATGGGGCGGATTTCATGCAGGTTATCAATTATATGCTAGCTAGTCAATGGACCATGTCTCATTCCTTGGCACAGGTGGTTGATAGATTGGCTAGAGTGGGCACCCCAGATACATAAGTCCCACATGCAGCACAGGGGAAATCAAGAGTAGGAAGTAGACCCCAATCACCCTCTCACACATACACCTCTGCGAGTAGGATTCCCATACCCTTTTTTCCCAGTTTCCAGAGAGCACCCTCGTTAGCAGCACTGCCACCGATAACACAAAGGCCACCCACTCATGTCGATGACATTGCAGAGTATAGGAGGGAGTATGCAACATTGGGTCATGAATTCCATCAGGACATGACCTTAGTCGAGTACTGTGGACTCAGACTCAAGAACCACCCCAGAGAGCCATAGAGGGGAGGACCACAATAGTAGCAGGGGCATAACCTCGATTTCATCCAAAAAGTTGGGAAACTCACCATCCCTTCTTTCGATGGATCATCCAAATACACCACCAGAGATTGGGTACAGAATCTAGACATGTATTACAAGCTCAACTAGATGACCAAGACAGAGGCCATCAGTTTCGCGACCTTACACTTGCAGGGTGAGACATACGAGTGGTGGTATCATGGACTGGTGACATTGGGTCACAGTTGCATCACCTCCTATAGGGAGTTTATAGATAGGCTCATGGACAGGTTTGACAGGAAGGATCCTGAGATACACTTCAGGGATCTAGCCTAGTTGAGACAAACTGGCACAGCAGAGGTGTTCATCATAGAGTTTCAGTGGGTAGTCATGGCAGTGACAGATATATTGGAGCCCAGGATGATCATTCTATTCACAGAAGGATTCACAGAGCCTTTGAGAGGATGGGTGAAGGCATACAGGCCTCCCAATTTGCAGGATGTCATCCTTCACACTCAAGATCTGGCAGACTCAGTGCTAAAGACTAAAAATTTCTCCAAACCATTTGTGCCCTAGAGGGATCGATACAGGAAGCCATTCCAGAGAGAATGGAAGGGCAAGGAGAAGTTGGATGATGAGACTAGGTGAGAGATTATGAGGAATAATATTTGCTTCAACTACAGAGATCCTTGGGTTCTAGGCCACAGGTGCATGGGCAAGGGAGAGATTCATTATATTGAGGTAGCAGCAGACAACGTAGACGGTGAGGAGGAGGAGCAAGATAGTGGATCCACTAGTTCAGAGGAGGATTCAACACCAGCAGAGGAGAAACTTCCTTGTAGACCACCGACACCAGCAGGAGCCCATCCTCCAGTATTCCCACAACCTCCAGAGCAGGCTAACAGGAGGAAACTAGCAAAGGGAGGAGTCATAACGACCCTTTCTGGTGTTCCCAGGTATGATACCCTCCGTATCAGAGGGATTATTAAGGGGAAACGGTAAATCACCATAATAGATGGTGGGACCACCCACAACTTCATCTACGCTTCACTAGTATTGAGACAAGTAATTCAGACAGAGGAGTTTGAGGGGTTTGATGTTGCGGTAGGAGATGGCCACACAGTGGAGTGTCTAGATAGAGTTCCAAACTTAGAGATGAAGTTAGGAAACTAGACAGTGAGAGACACATTTTATGTGGTTGACCTATCAGACACAGATGTGGTGTTAGGAGTTCAGTGGATGATTACCTTGGGAAAAATCACTACCAACTACCAAACCTTGGAAATGGGATTCAGAGATCAAGATGGGAAGAAGGTTTTTCTAAGAGGTATGTCGACAGGAGCACCCGGGACAGTTTCAGCCAAGAGGATGGAGAGGATATTGAGACATGGGGAGGTAGCATAGGCCACAGAATGCTTGATCACTACTCAGAAGGATTCAAAAGGTCGACAACAATACCACATAGACATCAAGAATTTACCGGGACGACATCAGCAGGTCTTTGAGGCAATTCCACCAGGGAGACCACCTAATAGGGGGTTTGATCACACCATTGAGTTGGAGGAGGGGGCCAAACCTATGATCACCCCCCTTATCATCATCCTAGGAGGTTCAAGGATGAGATAGAGAAGGAAATCAAGGAATTGTTGGCGATGGGACACATCAGACCAAGCAGTAGCCCATTTTCTTCTTCAGTTGTCTTAGTTGTGAAGGAGGATGGCACCATGAGGATGTGCATTGATTACCGAGCCTTGAACAAGAAAACCATCAAGAACCGGTACCCTATCCCATGCATTAACGAGTTGATGGATGAACTGCATGGGGCAGTTTTCTTCTCAAAAATTGATCTACGCTCTGGATATCATCAGATCAGCATCCGAGAGCAGGACATAGAGAAGATGGCATTTTGATGTCATTTTGGACACTTTGAGTTCCTGGTTATGCCATTTGGAATAACCAATACACTTGCTACATTCCAGTCTTGCATGAACCATATATTCAGGGATTAGTTAAGGAAATCAGTATTGGTTTTCTTCGACGACATCTTGATCTATAGCCAGTCATGGCAAGAGCATATGAGGCACCTGGATGAGGTATTGAGCATTATGGAGGCACAGTCATTATATGCCAAAGAGTGTAAGTGAGAGTTCAGTATGACAGAGCTACTTTACTTAGTCCACATCATTAGTGCACTGGGGGTACAGGTGCACCAGGAGAAGATTAGCGCCATTCTGGATTTGTTCACGCCCAAGAATGTGACAGAATTGAGGAGCTTCTTCGGGCTGTGCAGCTATTACAGGCAGTTCTTCTGAGATTTTTAGTGGAATATTCCAAGAAAAAGTTCGCTTGTGAGGTGATGGATGGGTAGATACAGGATGACTGATATAGGGTCATTGATGATGCCATATTTTACAAGGATAGAGTCTATTTGGTGCCAGATTCAAGGCTTAAGAAAAAGATCCTCACCACAGTTCATGATTCACCTCTAGCAGGCCATCAGGGGTTTTTCAAAACCTACAAATAGATCATAGAGAGGTTCTCATGGAATGGCCTCGAACAAGACGTTATGAGACATGTCAGTGAGTGTGTGACTTTCCAGTAGAGCAAGTTAGAGCATGCTCTTCCAGCAGGGCTACTTCATCCACTCCCCATTCCAGAGCAGAAATGGGAGAGTATATCTATGGAATTCATCACAGGTCTACCCAAGGTCCAAGGTAAGGATTGCATCTATGTAGTGGTCGACAGATTGACCAATTTTTCTCACTTCTACACCATACCGACAGAGTACAATGCAGTTCAAGTAGCCGATCTTTTCTTTAGGGAGGTCTTCAGACTTCATGGGTTGTTGAAGAACATCGTCAGTGATAGGGATAGTCAGTTCATAGGGACATTTTGGAGAGAGTTGTTTCGGTTGGTGGGGACAAGTTGACACCTAGCACCAACTATCACCCTCAGACAGATGGGCAAACCGAGATTTTCAACAAGTGGGTTGAAGGGTATTTGAGGAACTATGTAGGAGGACAATAGAGAACGTGGGTAAAGTGGTTACATTTAGGAGAACATTGCTACAACACCACCTTCCACATGTCCATTGGTATGACACCCTTCTGAGAATTATATGGATATGATTCTCCCACTTTGGTAGACTTGGTCTTTGGGGAGAGAAGAGCTCCCAAGGCCAAGGATTGGATCATAGAGAGTCAGGAGATTATCAAGTTTTTGAAAGAGAACCTGTAGATGGTGCAAAACCAACAGAAGATAAGTGCGGACAGGTACAAGATAGAGCACAACTTTGAGGTTGGATATTTGGTTTTCTTGAGACTCCAACCCTACAGACAGTCATCTCTGAGGAAGAGTGGGGCCGAGAAGCTAAAGCCTAG
Organism: Picea engelmannii; assembly: GCA_009831015.1. Lineage (NCBI taxonomy): Eukaryota > Viridiplantae > Streptophyta > Pinopsida > Pinales > Pinaceae > Picea > Picea engelmannii. Next base: position 103,975 of record ML789822.1, read on the forward strand.
ATTTTATGGCCCTTACAGGATCATGCATTGAGTAGGCAAGGTTTCTTATGAGCTAGAGCTTCCAGAGGGGAGCAAGATTCATAACGTGTTCCACGTGTCTTGCCTCAAAAAGGAAGTGGGACAATTCATTAGCACATCATAGGATCTTTCCCCGTTGGATGAAGAGGGACAGTTGGAGTTAGTTTTGGAGGAGGTTTTGGAGTTCTGGGAGTGGAAATGGAGGAGCAGGGCCATCAGAGAGTGTTTGATTAGATGGAGAGGGCTTCTAGTAGAGGATGCTACTTGGGAGAGTGAGCAGTTGTTGCAATACATTGGATTGGTATTGCTTGAGGAAAAACAATTTCGGGAAGGGAGGACTGTAATGTCCCTTTCCAAATAAGAGCTCCAAAGAGGAATCTTAATGGTCTAAACTGCCCCGTTAGACTATAGCTAGGGCCAAAGAGGGGTAAACAGGGTTACTATAGGTCACTCCAGTCATAGGTGTTATATTCAGAAAGTAGCATTGAGCTAAAAAGGGTTAAAAGGGTTTTTAGGTCATTATGAGCTAAAAATAGAAGTCAACAGTGAATTAGGGTTTCAGCAGTGATTTAGGGTTTTGGAAGTCAACAGTGAATTAGGGTTTCAGCATGATTTAGGGTTTTGGAAAGCTATAAAGGAAGGGTCAGTGACCTAATTCATCATTATGTAGATTATGAATTGTCATTGAGGAGAAGAGGCACATCTCAGGAGAGATAGTTCAGTGTATTCCAGGAGGAAGACAATAGTTGGATGATTTCGGTGTTGAAAGACACACCCTAGTCACCGAGAAGATCATCCAGGTCTTCCATCATGCTTCATTGATTCTGCAGTGCTCCCATATTCTGGGTATTATCTTTTAGTTTCTTATTTGTATTCTGGCTAAGATCCTTTTGTCTTTTGATCTAGCCGAGTGTTGTTATTTTATTCAGCCACAGTTTCTTATTTGTATTCCAGATAAGATCCTTTGTTTTTTGATCTAGTCGAGTATTGTGAGTTTATTCAGCCACATTCAGCCATTTTTTAATCCACAGAGATATCATAATACAAACTTTGCAATCCTTTGTCGCATTTGTTATTTGTATGATCATTTATATGTTGTAAACCTTTGATCCTACACACACATTAGTAGCATTTCCTAGACTATCCAAGTCAGGAACATTACACCGGTCACTGAACTCCCACTTCATGATCTCTTCCTGACTATCCCCATAACACTTTTTTGAATTACGTCCAACCGCTTTTCAGAACTTTCCATTCTTTCCTTGCTCTCTGCCATCTCCGTCACCTTCGCACTTCTCTACAATAAACGAAAATATAAAGTTTTTTATATATATAGACATATCTTGTTTCTAAATATGGAATTACTGGCATTTAATTCTAACAGGCCATCATGCAGAAACCGTATATATTTTCATTGATGGGCGAAAGGGCCGAGGAAATCTCGTATTCATGTGCATTAAACCAAAATTTGTGGGGATATTATATTGTCCAGGTTCCGAGTGTTCATTTCAAAATCATGAAATCCCTTTCACATCGCGTGGCCTTCGCATGTTCAAGAAACCTCCATTCCTTAATTGCTCTTCACCATACCCGCCACCTTCACATTTCTAAATATGAAATAAATAAACTTTACTCCCAACAGTTCATCATGCACCACCAATACCGATTGTCATTAATTAGCAAAAGGCTCAAGGAGCTTTCCCATTCATAAGTATTTAACCAAGATTTAGCAAAAAGTTACATTATTCGCTGTGACTATTCATTTAAATCATCATCTATAGCAAAGAAACCTTTTCATAAACCTATGGAATTAGTTCCGCACCAATTTTGTGGAGATGCAGTGAACATCTTCAACCGTCATGACCAGAACTTCCACTGGTCCATGGCATTTTCTTATTATTCAACCTTTGTCGCAGAGAACCAAGTAATTTGGACCTCCAAGATTGCTCATGAAGACTATGTCCTTGAGGTTTTTGACTGTAAGGACTTGGTCTCTTGGTGTGCCGATAAATTTATTGCAGAGACAAGAATTATTCCACTGCACAACCACTCTTATGTTTCTTTTTCGCCTCATCTCTTCCGGCAGATGCTGAAATTGCCCAAGCCAACATTGGTGTTCAAAGGAGAAGATTGCAAACAGTTCCCAGCAAAGCATAATAATGGATTGGACCTCTTGCCCCTTTTTTTTAAAAGACCGGATCTAGTTCCTGAAGATATTACAAGCATGCAGGTTAGTTCATTTAAAAATCCTTTTCTTGAAATTGCCTGGCTGTTTACAAGAATAACGGGACAGGAATCCATAGCTACTGTTTCTCGCATGGCTCTTTACATTTTGTATTTCACAGTCAACGAACAAGCCATTTTTTATTGGGGAAGGATAATTTCTTATGAAATCTCTTCCCAATTGTCAAGCTACAAAAGTGGAAATAAATTTTATATGTCATCCTATTTAGTTTTTGCAATAGCACATTCGTGTCAATTTCCACAACTGTCTCTGTCCAAGAATGTCAACTGCGATTTCCACCCAGTAATGTTTTGGTACCAGGCCTTGTGGAAGCACAAGGCTTCCCACTGTTTTTATGAGGTTTTTAATGGCTTCCTGTCTATTTTCAAACTTTTCTTGTTAGGAGAAAATGCTCCCTGCTTATCTGAACAAGCAACTAATTTTTTGGACAAAAAGGGAATAGTCCAACATTTGGATAATTACATTGTCATAAGAATTTTTGGCTCCATGGAACAACCTTCTCTCCTTCCATGTCACAATACAGATACAATTTTTATTGCAGAAGTAACACGTCAATACAACTATTGGTTCCATCTGTTCCAAAGGAAGAAAAAAAAATAGTTCATTCCCATGCCTTGGAAAATAGGGGAGTTCATGTTGAAAAACGTCAACAAATTTGATGATTTCGCAGCACATTTTAGTATCTCCAACCTCAAATATGTTGAACACATAAAAGGATTCGACCCCTGTGATATTTTTAGACAACATTTATATTCACTTGGCCTCGATGATTGTTTTGTAAATAAACACGTGCCCAAAAACATAGATAGTCACGGGCCTGCCTCTGATGCCGGTGACGTAGAGACAGTGAAAATCTGCACCAAATTGTACACGTAACAGGGGAAAAACCTTAGTGACAAGAGTGTGCAATCCACAAATACCACTCAAAAAAGTATGACATCCTACAAAATCGCTCAAACGACCCATAACAACAACAAAGAAACCCATAATTCTTCAAATGGAGGAGGAGATAACGACCCTCCTCACTCTAAAATTGATAGTTCTCACAAGCTTCCAGTGGAGAAGAACAGAAAAAAAATTGTGGGGTAGGCAGAAGACCTGAAAATTCAGACTGAGAACATGGAAATTGACACTGATCTAGATGCCATGTTCCCCTTCTTTGATCATCCCGAGGACACCATCCACCATAGCCATCCAATGGACATATCTGTTGCCCAAAATTTTGATGAATATGAGTCCTTCATGTTCCAGAGCGTTGTTTTTGATAGACGGAACAAAAAAATGATATTTCAGAAAGAAAAAAATGTTAAAAATATCAAAGGAAAATCTTGTTCAGAGGTTGACGTTGCCAACATGTGGCTGTCCCAAATCTATCAACTTCACACCATGATCGGAGAAGCGCTTCATGACTCCATTGAATGCATGGAGACCCACAATGCCAGACTGAAGGACCGAGTCAAGGAATTGGAAGACGCTTTCTTTCCTATTCCATTGAATGTTGGTCCTTTGTCAATAGCCATGCCTGGCACCCCTGTACCCAATGTAAAAGAAGACTCCACCCTGCTCGCATCCTGTAAAGGATATGTGGAAAACAATGTCACAAAAAGAATGGAACTGGTTATCGATGCCTAGAAAAGATCACAAACCATCGCTTCTCATAACTTATTAGGATTTGAGTCATAACTTATTTGTGGACTTGATGTTTCTCCTTGCTCAACTTCCCTTTGTGAGTTTTCTTCTTGTGGAATTCTTTATGGTATTCCTCCTTGCTCATTTGATTGTTCTCCTTGACCTTTTTCTCTTTGTTCTTCATATGGTATTGTTGTACCTGTAACTGTATTGTCTATATTTCCATCCCATGATTCTTCCTCTTTGAATACAACATATCTACTTACAACAACTTTCTTGGTTATAGGATTAAACAACTTATATGCCTTGGATTATTCATCATAACCAATAAAAATGCATTTTTCACTTTTATCATCCAATTTACTCCTTGTTTGTTTAGGCACATGTGCATATGCAATGTAGCCAAATACTTTAAAATGAGAAACATTATGATGCTTACCACTCCATGCTTGTTGAGGAATCGTGTCCCTCACAATCTTTGTTGGACTCCTGTTCAATATGTAAACTACATAAGCTACTACTTCAGCCCAAGGCCCCAATATTCATTAGATAGATTCTTTCATTTCAACATGCTTCTTGCCATATCCATTATTGTAGGATTCTTTCATTCTACAACACCATTTTGTTGAGGTGTATAGCTTGTATTGAACTGCTTCTTTATTCCATGATACTTGCAATACTCTAAAAAATCATTTGAATTTTATTCTTCTCCTCTGTCTGATCTTAATATCTTAATAGATAGGCCACTATGTTTCTCAACCAATGCCTTGAATTCCTTAGACTTGTCAAATGTTTCAGATTTGTGTTTGAGGAAATAAACCCATGTTTTTCTACTATAATCATCAATGAATGTTATAAAGTATATGCTCCCCCCTAATGACAGTGTTTTCATCAGACCACATAAATCTGTATGCACAATTTCTAAAGGTGCCCAAGCTCTATATGACATTTCCTTTTGAAATATTTCCCTATGTTGCTTGCCCAAAATGCAACTTTCACATAACTTATTGGTGCTTGAATAGGTGGTAAACCTCTTACCATTTCATTTCTTTGCAATAGACACAATCCTTTTAAGTTTATATGGCCATACCTCAAGTGCCATATCCATGCTTGATCTGGAGTTGATGCCTTGAAACTTGCTCCAATCTTCTCCATCATTTCACTTTTCATGTGAAGTGGGAACATTCTGTTGTCTGTCATTTTAATCTTTGCAATCACCATTTTACTAGGAGGAATATCAAGTATAGTGCATACATTATTCTCAAAAGCAACTCTATAACCCTTTTGAGTAAGTTGTCCCACACTTCTGAGATTATGCTTCAAACCAGTCACAAAATAAACATCAGGAATAGTTTTCTTTCCACTATTTGTTATTACATTGATTGCACCTTTTCCCATGACTTCTACAATATTATCATTACCCAATTTAATTTGTTCTTTAATTGATGTATCCAAATCCTCAAAAATTTAATTGTTGGTTATGTGTAAAAACTTGCTAATTTAGAACTTAGACAAAAAGGGGGAAATTAAATGCAAAAGGAATGTGGAACATAGAAGGGAATCTAGTCTAGAGAGATTTTCAAATTAGAACTCAACTAAGCTTTAATAAAGGCATCAATCATTAAGGGAATGTGAGGGATTAAAGGGACATCAAGGAGATTTTTTAGGAACGCTTTTAGGTGGGTGAGGGAAATTGGAAATTTAATTTAATTAATAAAGTGAATTTCTCATGCAACTAAGGGATTGGGTGACAAGTGTATGGGGGGGAATATTTCCTAATAAAAATTAAAAAAAAAAAAAAATTAACGTGCATTCTGGCAAGGGACACTAAGAGAACTCTATAAAATAAATGGCAGAGGTGGAGACAGGATCACGACTGGTATGTGTAAGGTTATGCTTCCATATTTTTTTCTTGATTGGTTTTTCTTGTGGGAGTTGGGATACCCATATCGAATAGAGAGTGGTAGCTCGACCTTGCGAGGAAAGCTGTGATCTAGCTTTCTCTTATTTGTGTGAGTGGCCCCTTTACGGCTCGGGGGTCTCAGGGGGAAGAAGAGTACCCCTAGAGTTGGCTGGGAGGTACTGATGAGGTCTCAGTGATTAACAAGAGGGAGCGAGGAGGATCGCCAGTAGCAGAAAACATCAGCAAGTTGTCATCCTGGTTACGATACACATTTTTTAAGTTGCATTTGTAAATTAGTTAGATGTGTACATAGATTTATTGTTGATGGATTTGTAATGGTTGTCTGATATTGTTGGGGATAGTACCCCTCTTAGTTTTTTATCTGTCTTTACTTGTTTTATTATTGTGAATAAAATCTGCGTGTGAGCAAGAAAAACACCTAGCATAGGGGCATGTCTCCTCTACATTTTTTTTTTGTCTTCCTTATTTATTTTGATGTGATTAAACTCTACATGTGAGCAAGGAAAAAATTCCCAAAATAGGGGAATGTCTCCTCTACGTTTTTTTTTTTTGTCTTCCTTGTTTATTTTGATGTGATTAAACTCTGCATGTGAGAAAGAAAAATGCCCAGCATAGGGGCATGTCTCCTCTGCATTTTTGTTGTGTCTTCCTTGTTTATTTTGATGTTATTAAACTTTGCGGGTGAGCAAGGAAAAATAACCATCATAGGGGCATGTCTCCTCTGTGTTTTTTTTGTTTCTTCCTTGTTTATTTTTATGTGATTAAACTTTGCATGTGAGAAATAAAAATGCCCAACATAGGGGCATGTCTCATCTATGTTTTTGTTGTGTATTCCTTGTTTATTTTGATGTGATTAAACTCTACGTGTGAGAAAGGAAAAACACCCAGCATAGGGGCATGTATCCTCTGTGTTTTTGTTGTGTCTTCCTTGTTTATTTTGATGTGATTAAACTCTACGTGTGAGCAAGGAAAACGCCCAGCATAGGGGCATGTTGCCTCTGTGTTTTTGTTGTTTATTTTCTTGTTTATTTTGATGTGAAAAAACTATGTATGTGAGCAAAAAAGCCCAGCATAAGGGCATGTTGCCTCTACATTTTTGTTGTGTCTTTCCTTGTTTATTTTGATGTGAAAAAACTCTGCGTAAGAGAAAAAAACACCCAGCATAGGGGCATGTTTCCTCAACATTTTTGTTGTGTTTTTCCTTCTTTTATTAATGTGAATAAACTCTGCATGGGAGAAAGAAACAATCCCAGCATAGGGGCATGTTTCCTCTGCATTTTTGTTGTGTCTTTTGTTGTTTATGTTGATGTTATTAAACTCTGCGTGTGAGGAAGAAAAACGCCCATCATAGGGGCATCTTACCTCAATGTTTTTGCTATGTATTTCCTAGTTTTATGAATGAGAACAAACTCTATGTGTAAGAAAGAAAAACGGCCAGCATAGGGGCATGTTGTCTCTACATTTTTGTTGTGTATTTCCTTGTTTATTTGATGTGATTAAACTCTGCGTGTGAGCAAGAAAAATGTCCATCATAGGGGCATGTTGCCTCTGCATTTTTGTTGTGTATTTCCTTTCTTTATTAATGTTATTATGAAAACTTATAATGATGTTCATCATTAATGTAAGATTGTAATAAATTATTATCTTTAAATGTTGCCTTTTATTAAATGTTTAAATGAATGTTTATTTTAATGGTTGCATAAGTGTTTATTAATGTTATTATTAATGCTAATAATAATGTTCATCATTAATGTCTATTTAATTAACTATTATGATGAACATTATTAATGTTTGGCTATTATTAAATGTTCATAATGTTCATCATTAATAATAAGCGTTATTAATGTTTGGTTATTATTAAATGTTCATAATAATTTCCATTATTAAATGTTGGTTTTTATTAATTGTTTATGATGAAGGCTCATTATTAATGTTGTTTTAGTAAATGTTTATAGAGTAGTGGTTAAGAAAATTACTTTAGTGTCTTGCGCAATGGATTGTACGTCATAATGATAGTTAAATATTTTTAAATTTCCATAGGACCTTGTAATCATTGAAAAGTATGATCAATTACGAGATTAGATTTCTTTTGCACCTTGGAATAAAAATTCTTGGGTACTCTTGCGCAATAGATCACATGGATGCATGTTCGCTTAGATTTAGTTTACTTCTTGTGCTCATGGATTTCTGATGGTTATATCTTAGACCCTTGCGCGATAAAATGTAATGAATGTACTTACCTTGCGTCATTGAAATAGCTTGATTGTTATTAGATTTATTTCGTTTATGGATTCCATACAATGTATGATGGTCAAAGATTTTTGGACTTCTTGTACAATGGATTTTATGTCATGTATGATGGTGTGGAATTTGTTTATCTTTCGCCTTGGATGATGTTGATGAATAGGTGTTAGGTTTATTGTGTTATGATCTAAGTTGATGTATAAATGTTACAAATTAGTTTACTAATGTGCTTATCACCATGTTGCGGTATCATTTCCTTATGATTGGATTATTTGTCTGGAATGATCATTAAGTGAATATGTTAATCTAGAAAATGGATCATGTCCTTACCTTGATAATGATGTTGATTACTATAATTTGAAGAATGATTTAATCGTCCACCTGGAAGTTAAGTAGGTGTTTGCTTGCACCTAAAAATTAAAATATGTAGATTATTGTGCCTCAGCTTATAACGTTTCTAGATTTATTTAGTAGCTTAGTTATCTTGTGCCATGGAATTTTATGTTATATGTGTTGGTTTATTAGAATTCCCTTGTGCCTTGATGATCGTTGATGATGTTATTTATCTTAGTTGGTTTGGACTTGATTGTGGAGGGTGGGATGTATACACCCACCTCCTTTTTCCTCAGAACAGTCGCCAGCTCTGAGACCTTAAATGGTAAAAATCAATGGGAACCTGGGCTTAAGCGTTGCTTATGTGTCTTGTAGGTCCTAATATTGTAGGGTAGGATGGGTGGGTAGTCATTTTATAATATTTATCTGATAAGTGTTTTCTTATTTTTCTCCAAGCTTGATGTGTTAATCTGTTATGCCTTTTATTATATGCATCGCTATCCTTCGTTGGTGCATTGATTGCATTTTTATTTATATCAGTGATGAGTAGAGAGTGATGTTGTTAATTTTTGTTGTCTTTCATTTATGATGATGGTTGATTATATGTCGTTAATAAATTGTGGATGTGTCGATTGCGACGTGATTGATTACGATGATGTGTCGAGTGTAATTCATTCATTATGATGTCGTCGAGTTGTGTTGCTAGGATTTTATTGTTGAGATTATTTTCCTAATGCTTTGAAAAAAAAATTACATGTCGTATGTCATTTTTGTGTCATAACGGTCAGGGTCATTACAAAAGAAGGGAATTGTTTTTTTGGGGGGGTTCTGTAAAAACCTTTGCTAGAAGATTTTCTTGTAGTGGAAACACTCGCTAATTAGGAGTGTTTTCTCATGTGACAAAATTATTATATATTTTGATGCATATATCACCTTTGGGGTACTTTTCCACATATTGTTTTGCATATATCACCATGGGAATTTTTTGCTAGTTGGAAAAACCCCCCTATGACTACACTAGGGTTAAGAATTTAGGTAGATCAATTAACCATCTAAAAGTAAACTCTTCTCTAACTACCCCAAACATGCCCAAAAATAATACAAGAAAAGAAAAGATGAGGAAGGTCTGGAAACTATACCTCTACTCCATGTCTGACGATGACCTCCTCGTGCTTGGAAGTTATGTTGACTCCATGCCTCCTCCTAGGGCTAGCCTGCATCCAAATATTGATAAACAAAACACGACAAGCATGTTATTCCATGTACAAATTAGGGTTATATGTTAGAATTTCAAAACATAAACCATTAAAAGAATTCAATACACCGTGATTTGGGACATGAAAAGTACTTCTTTTATTGATAATTCAATAGTTATACATTTACAACCAAAACTGGCTATTGTTCCACGAACAAGGTTTTGGATCCTCTTCACCAAGCTCCAAGTGCACCTTTCTATGGATTCTCCTCTCAACCTTTTGATATCTTCTTGGGAAGTGAATGGGTTCTGATGGAGGAAGAAGGGCTAATGGGGAAATGCTGAGGCAATTCTCACAAAAGTGTTGAAATAACTTGGGAAAGGAGGGGATGTGAAATGGGTAGATTTTCACTGTTCTTATGTCTAGATGTAAAATGAGACCCTAACACCTCATTTTATATGACAAAATGATGGTTATTCGGTTGAGTGATGAGCTATAGGCGGTGGATTAGTTGGGAAACTACCTAATATCCCATAATATCAACAAATTCCTTGCAACTTTTTATTTTTTGCAACTTTTGCAAATATACGTGGGTTGTAGTGGTGCATCATGTGTACGTATGAAGGATGTAGTGGTGCAGCAGGCGTATCTGCGAGAAATACACAATGGATCTACATCTCAAAATAAAAGATATACAAGTACAGTATTCATCTTCAAGAAGCCAATGACACCTAATGGTTGGAGATGAGGTATTCATAGCTCAAGCAACAACTTCATGATCTTCAAGACTCGGGTAGGAGTACAATGTGAGTGTATGAATTCACTACCCAGAGGTATTCAATGTCTCGTCAGGAAAATACAAGAGGATCTCGATGATTAGGCAGAGAACTTCGTTGATTTTGAATAAATACTTGAATGGAATTTTATGATGGTGGACTAATGAGGTCAAGAGACGAACTGCAAAAAGGTCAACTCGAGTTGGGTGAAGCTTCCCTTGGAAAAAATCACGAAATATTATCAGACTCAGGAAGCATGACACTGACATAAGTTCACGATGCAGGAGGCAACACAAACTCTCCATGTGTTTGGAAGAGTAACCAAAATGAGGAGGACACAACTCTATGTAGCAAGAAAAACTTCCTAAGGTCATATTAAATCCAAATTCTTGACGAAAAAATGGAAGGATGTGCTTTGTCCAAGGGCGACTCAATGTGCTGCCAAAAAAGAATATATATTTCTCGTCCCCTCTTTTTTGTTTTTGTTTTTTTCTTTTTGTCATTTTCAATTTTTTAAAGATCTTTGAAAAATAATAAAATAATTCTACATTACAAAGGAGGAACGAGTGTCACAAGCAAGCATACTAGTTCCAATCACAAGGGACACACTAATGATCAGAGCAAGGAGACATGTGTAGGAAAAGGACACTCGGGGAAAATTCCTCCATGGGTCAAGGTGTCAGGTTGCCAAGGCAAAGTTCTGCAAGGCTTGCATATAAGGCATGCTTCAAAGGTTCAGTTGAGAGCAACATGGAGTCAACATTAGGCCAAAGATGAAGATATGCAAATGTGATTAGAAAGACACGATGAAACCCCCCTTCAATGTATTTTTTAATGATCCCGGAGAAGGTAAGCTCAATAGTTTTTTCACATTTAGAGAGTCTGAAAAAATGTAAAAGAAGACTCCAAGGGGTACCTTTTTCGAAGATAGTCTAGTCGGTTCGAAAAAGGGGTAAAATGGCACCAAAAATACGTCTATTCAAAACCATTTTCACAAGTGTGACAAAGACAAGATCACTCGACAATATTTTCAATTTTAAGAAGTCTGAAAAGATCTTAACTATGGACTCACATCCTTTTTCTACATTTAGTCCCCTTAGCTCGAAAAAGTATAAATTTACTAAGGAGAACTCTCCCAGAGAGATGAATCTCCCAAGGTGTACCTTTTTCTGCCATAATCCACAGGCCAAAAAAAGGGGTAAACTCATGCCAGTAGATTTTCTTCTAGACCAATTTAATGAGTGTGAAGGAACAAGGTCACTCGATGATCTTTTCAATTTTAGGGAGTTTGAAAAGAGCTTAACTATGGACTCTGTGGGGGTTCCTTTTTGTAAGTAATCTCCAAGGCCCGAAAAAGGTGATAAACCAAAACCAAGGAGAATATTCCTTTTTCTTACATTTAGTCCCTCATGCCCGAAAAAGGGTTAAACATATACCTGAGAATACTCTTCTAGCGAACCTAAGTTCCTAGAGTATACATTTGTTCGTAAAATTGACCATCCAGACCGAAAAAGGGGTAAACTACCGTTGGACAAAGGTGCCTTCAAACTTGAGTTTAGCGAGAATGAAGGAAAACAAGATCGCTTGACAATCTTTTCATGTTTAGAGAGTCTGAAAAGGGCTTAAACAAGACTCCAGAGGGCTACTTTTCTCATGTAATCCCGATGAGATCACTTGTACCAAGAGGGGGAAGCAAGGGCTCCCATACCCCCATTGGATAAACTAATGGATCAATTGTCAATATCATGTGTCGAGAAGGAAAATATGAGTGAACAAGTTCCTTCTAAGTAGAAATTGAACATCGAGGATAAAACGCCACATGATTAACCTATGGCAGGCTAGAGTCTACAAGAACACTAGGAACATATAAAGGGGCAGCATGAACTAATGCCGAATTAGGATGGTTATTATCAGATGTCAGTTGTTCGATAGTGACAATGCTTCTATTATGTGGGAAATGCATCACCCAAAAAAGCGTAGACACCACAACATTCATAGCATATACATAATCATGCCCAAGAAGCATATTGAAATATAAAGGGCCCTGCACCACTGTAACATCGACAAGGATAGTATTCCCACCTAACAAGATAGGAAACTGAGGAAGAACCCCCAAATATTCACTAGAACGTCTGTTAAAAGCCAACAACTCATGCGAAGTAGACACAAGCTCGAGAGATCCCAAGGCTTGCCAAACCAAGGAGGATAAAATACTTGCGGAGGCTCCTTCATCCACAATACATTGATAAATGTATTTTGAATTAACTTCAAACCTTATTTCAAAAGGTGTAGAAGAAGGAAGATGAGGCTCAACAAGGTAATTCCAATCAATGGAAACCATCCTAGGAATGGAGGGGCTGTGCCCAAAGTGAGAGGAATGGCCCCTTGTTCTTAAATTAATGAGATGGAAAAGCTAAAAACATAGTCGGTAGACATATCACTCCCCAAGAGAAGAGTGGGATCAGCCAAAGATTGTATCGGCGTGACCACTTTGGTAGACTTGGCATGTGACATCCCCCAAAAATAAAATATTTTTTATTTTTGTGTGCTGGAAATTTATTTCCATTTTTGGAAAATTCGAATCTGGAATTTTTTTCCATTTATGGCAACTCTGAATTTCGAATTTAATAATTGTATTTAATTATTGTGACTGTTGGGCAGAGATTTGTTTGGACTCAACTAACTATTTGACTATGACACTTGTATCACAACAGAATGTTTATAATAACTGCAAGAGGACAAATGGAACAACCATGTTAAAAATCAGTTGACCATGACTCCATGAGTGGGGAACAAGTTGGAACTACCTCTGGGCTGATTATTAAAAGTGGAAAATCAGAGATTTGGCCACTGGCAGCCCCTAAGAATCAGGGATTAAGAAAGATGTGAAAATCCCCAAAGGAGGGAAAAAGACCTAGGAAAAATTGATAAATAGCATATGTGAGGAGGCAGGACGCTGCCAAGTATGTGGGGAAAAGATTCTTGAGCTCTCTTGTTGTTATGAACATTGTGGATTTGAGTGTGAGGCAAGGGGTAGCCTGCTGAAATAGAATTGCCTTGTTGTTATGAGCAATGTTGAGTAAGTGTGAGGCAAGAGGATAACTGTTGGAATTGAAGGACATTACTGTGGAGGAGTTTCCAAGTCCACCCTCATGGATTCATGGTCGGTCTAGGGGGTGAATCAGGAAAGTGACTTTGGCTTCCCTGTTCTACGGTTGGGAGGAATGTGGTTGTTCCCTTTGTCTTCCTGTGGATTGGATTCAGATATGTTGATCTACCCTCTATATTTTGAATGGCTATGTTTTGATTGATGGCCGATATCTATTGTGTAATTATACCTAATTGTAGTGATGTAAACTAATTGAATGATAATATCTTTTCGCATGAGGAATATGTGTGAAGGAAATCTGTATCTATATATAGTTATAATGTGTCTGCTAGAATGTTCACATCTGACTACTGAAGTGTATATATATATATATATATATATATATATTTGTTTCGGAAGATGAAATTACCTTCATGAATGTAATCTATCTATCTATCGTCACGAAATTCGTAATAGACAACCAAACTCTGATGGAATAAAATTCACATTCATGTATATACTAGATGCACAGATCTAGTACTGTTGGTGTCTAATACATTGATTAAAAGAGACTCTAAATGATTATAAGAGAAATTACTTTATATAGAAAAATTGTTGTCCTATGGTACCCTTTTATAGATTATATATGCGTATAAACTCTTAAGTTTAGATTTTTTGAAATTATGTTAGGTAACAGATATTGAAATCCTTCTACACCTATTGTTTCACAGCACGAAAGTAATAATACCAGTACAAGGAAAAAATCTTAGAATTATGAAAATAATGTGAATTTCGGCTTTTTGGAACTTACTGGTTACATTTATGCGAAGTTCCCTTGCTTTTCCAAACCCCGAAACCCCGAATCCTGAAGCATTGGTCCCACATCCTTTCACCTTTCGACATTCGGGAGTTGTTATGTGTTTTTGTTTGGCTTTTGAAACCTTGAAACCCTGAATCCTGAAATCCCGAAGCATTGGTCCCACATCCTTTCACCTTTCGGCATTTCAGGAGTGGTTGTGTTGTTGTTTGGCATTTGAAACCCTGAATCCTGAAATCCTGAAGTGTTGGTCCCACATCCTTTCACCTTTCAGCATTTGGGGTAGTTGTGTGTTGTTGTTTGGTTTTTGAATCCCCAAAACCCTGAACCCCGAAATTCTGAAATCCGAGACTCACTTTTCCTTTTTCACATTTTTGAAAGTTTGTATATGATGTTGTTGGGTACTTGAAGTCACAAAGTCTTGGACGTCGAAACCCCGAAATGCGGGTCCCACCTTCCTTTCATGATTCATAAATTGTGGTGTTTTGATGTTTTGACTTTTCAAGTCGCGAGATTTCAAACCCTGAAACCCCAAGTGTTGATCCCACTTTACCTTTTCGCAACTTTGGGAAATGTTTTGTGTTGATGTTTGGCTATTGTACTCATGAAATCCCAAACTCCAAAATCCTAAAATGCTAGTCATTTTTCACGAATTCGGGAGTTGTTGTGTGTGGATGTTTGGCTTCTGTACTCGTGAAATCCCGAACTCCGAAATCCTGAAATGCTGGTCACTTTTCGCAATTTTGGGAGTTGTTGTGTGTAGATGTTTGGCTTCTGTACTCATGAAATCCAAAACTCCAAAATCCTGAAATGTTGGTCACCTTTCGCGATTTCGGTAGTTGTTGTGTGTTATGTTGGGCTGTTGTACTCGTGAAAACCCTGAAACCCCGAAGTGTTGGGCCCACAGTCTCTCTGTATTTCGGATCTTCAGTAAATAACATGGTCCGTTGTTTTGTTCGACATTAGTAATCGCCGAAACCCGATTAACCTCTGTTTTTTTCACAACAACTGTAGTAACATGGTAGGAATGTTTGTTATAGGAACAACTCTAATAGTGTAGTGATCAGACCAGTAAAAGAACGTTGGAGAGTCTTCATTCCAGATAGAGGTATGGAAGTCAGAGACTAGATTACAAGTCGTTTGAATTGCAAACATATGGTAATATTTTTATGCAGGGAATTGGCCATAAAATCCCAAAGTTACTTGTATTGTTAAGAATGTGGTAGTGTTATAGGTACAAACAGATAGAAAAGTAATTATAAATTACGGGATCTTAGATAAACATTGAAGTGAAGAGTAAACACTTGTATATCATCGATTAGGAAACTTTAAGTTGAATGGTGAGGACAACCGACAACAGTAAGGATTCTAACAAACAGAAAGCTTGCTTGCTTGAAATCTCATAACTTTTCATGGATAAATGTACAAACAATTTTTTTTGTGTGTGACAATTTTGAGGTACATTACATATGGTATCAAAGAAAAAGTTACAACACCGGGCCTGAACAGGGCCACATTAATTGCTTAGTATATATTCTGATTTATGAAAAAACTAATAAATCCTGTGGATTACAAACAGAAAGGTTTTATGTTTTGTGTTGAATAATGGCAGCTCAAGAAGGTGCAGAAATCAGGCTGGAAGGGAATCCGCAGCAAGGACCTCCTGGAGATCCGAGACAGAACAGTGATGGAAGTTCACCCACGGAGGTGTTGGAAACAATGAGGAACCTTATTGTTGAACTACAGGTTTTCAAGGCCGACAATGAAAAATTGAATAAGGCACAATAGGAACAACAAGAGATAAATGAAGTCCTATTGCGTAGTATAGTAACCAAGAAAATCCCAAAAGATGTTAATCATGAGGAGGAGGTCAGCAAAAGGGCCTCCAATAATTCTGGTGCGAAAACAAAAAAAGGAGACAGTTCATCTGAAGGGACACCTTCAGCTGAAGACAAAACCATACCAGACAGAAAAAGAAAACAAAAAGACCACCTTGAAGGAGAATTTAAAAAGATTAAACCAACTACTTTTGATGGAGAATCCAGGACAGGAGAAGAAGTCGAGGCATGGTTGTTGGACATCAAAAATAATTCCAAATCTACAACTATTCCAGCAACATGAAGGTCAGAATGGCCATCTACAATCTGAAGGGGAAGGGTAGCATTTGGTGGCAGCACCTGAAATTGGCCAAGGGCCTAAAGGAGAAACAATTGGAATGGTCCGACTTTAAGAAGTATTTTAAGAAACAATACCTTTCTGAAAGCTATTATGAAAGGAATACGAAAGAATTCTATGAGTTATGACTCAGAAAAATGATGATGGACGACCTTATAAATAAATTTCTGGAACTACTAAGGTTCATACCATACATCTGGGAGGATAAGGTAAAAATCTAGTGATTCTTAAGATGTTTACCACATTCCTATAGGGACAGAATTGAGTGAGGCATTCATGAAAGAACGAATGTGCTATGACCAGTATAAACAGTGGGTAGAGTTTCCCAAGACCTAGAAGGATAAGAAGAAAGATGGAATAAACCAGTGGAAGAAGGGATACCAGCCAGCTCCTTATCAGAATGCAACAAAAAGTTTCCCAAGGAAGGATTTTCACTCCAATCATCTGAATATGAAAGGTAGCGGTAAACCGGTAAACCTGGGAATGAATAAGTTTGGGGACAACTCCCGCGAGCCATTAAAGTGTTGGGAGTGTGGAGAGCCTCATCTAAGGAGGAACTGTCCACATTTAATTGTAGCAAACAGAACTATTGTTCACAATTTGCAGGAAGCCTCGACACGAAAAATAAACTTAAGAAACAAAAGCACGAAAAATGTTGGCTTCTACAACTAGCAATAGGTGCTAAAAGAAAGGTAGTTAACTTTATTTCTGACCTTGAGTTTAGCTTAGATGGTCAAAATATAAGGACCAATCTAAACATCCTACCACTAGGGTCTTATGATATGATTATTGGGATGGATTGGTTGGAACAACACAAAGCAGTACTAGATTGTTATACAAAGATACTTAGCTATAAAGATAATTTTGGCACTGTTAGAATAGCCCAAGGCATACCAAAACCTGTATCAGTCAGACAAGTTTCAGCGATGCAACTCAAGAAATGTATTATAAAGGGATGTCAAGTTTACACCATCCAAGTGATGAATCTATTAGAAAAAGAAGTTAAGCCCAAGTTAGAAGACTTTGTTGTCCTACGTGAATTCAGAGACATGTTTGTTGATGAGATACTAGAATTACCTCCTAGGAGAGAAATAGATTTCTCCATAGACTTACTACCTGGATCAACCCCTATCTCAAAAGCACTCTACCGAATGAGTCTACCAGAACTGACAGAATTAAAAATGCAATTACAGGAATTGTTGGACAAAGAGTATATCAGACCAAGTGTCTCGCCATGGGGAGCACCAGTCCTCTTTGTGAAAAAGAAATAAAGTACTCTAAGACTATGTATCGATTATAGACAACTGAACAAAGTAACCATTAAGAACAAATACCCCTTACCCAGGATAAATGATTTGTTTGATCAAGTTGGGGGGGGCAAGATCTTCTCAAAATTGGATTTACGATCTGGTTATCATCAAGTTAGGATAAAGGACCAGGACATAAACAAAACAGCTTTTTGCACAAGATACAGACACTGCGACTTTGTATTCATACCTTTCAGACTCACTAATGCACCAGCCACATTTATGTGCTTGATGAACAACATTTTCAGCCAGTACTTAGACAAGCTCGTAGTAGTATTTATCGACGATATTATGGTCTATTCTAAAATGGAGGAGGAACATGATGAACACATATGAATATTTCTGCAAACACTAAGGAAACACAAAATATACGCAAAATTGGACAAATGTGATTTTTATCAAAAGGAAATACAATATTTAGGACATGTCATTTCCTCGGAAGGTATTTTCGTAGACCCAGAAAAGATAAAATCCATTATGGAATGGCCAGTGCCTAAGGATGTGGCAGATATCTGGTCATTCATGGGAATCACCAGATATTATCGCAGATTTATAGAAGGGTTCTCCAAGATAGCCTACCCTATCACGTCACTACAAAAGAAAGGGACCAAGTTTAACTGGTCGCAAAAGTGTCAAGACAGTTTTAACAAGCTAAAAGAATTATTGACATCAGCGCCCATCTTGAAGGTAGCAGACCCAGATAAAGACTTCACAGTATGTGTTGATGCAAGTAAAGAGGGACTAGGTGGTGTTCTAACTCAGGAAGGGAATGTGATTTGTTATGAGTCTCGAAAATTAAAGGAACACGAGAGAAATTACGTCACTCATGACTTGGAATTGGCAGCAATAATACATGCCTTAAAAATGTGGCGACACTATATAATGGTTAGAAAATTCTCACTATTGACAGATAATAGTGGGGTGAAATATTTGTTTAACCAACCAGACCTTAATGCAAGACAAGCAAGGTGGCTAGTCTTCCTGAGTGAATTTGACTTCGAGGTCAGACATATCAAGGGTAAGGAAAATAAAGTAGCAGATGCTTTAAGCTGCAGAATCCATGGGTTATTTGAGATAAACATCAGCAGTGCAGAAAGTGATCTGGAACAAAGAATAAGGACGGCAGGTATCAACGATGGAAATTACACTAAGATAATGGAAAATTTTCAAAATAGTATCGCAAACTCAGATAAACCAGATATAAGTATCAACAAGAAGGGACTATTAAGATTTAAAAACAGACTTTACATACCAGATTCAACAAAGATAAAATTAACTATTTTAGATGAAGTGCATAAGAAACCATACTCTGGCCATCTAGGTTACCAGAAAACAATAACAACACTCAGAAAATTATTTTACTGGCCTAATATGAAGGGCGAAGCAGCAGAGTACTTGGCTAGGTGCCAAGATTGTCAGTAGGTTAAGGTTGAAAACCAGCATCCAGCCAGCCTATTACAGCCATTACCAATACCAGAATGGAAATGGGAGACCATATCGCTGGACTTTATAACAGGTTTGCCTAAAACTTAGAAACATAATGATTCAATCATGGTGGTAATCGATAAACTCAAAAATTCCACACACTTTATTCCTATAAAGTCTACTTTTAAAGCTATTAATATTGCTGAAATATTCATGAAAGAAATTTTTAGACTGCATGGTATTCCTAAAATGGTGATTTCAGATAGAGACATAAAATTCACATCTACCTTTTGGAAGGAATTGTTTGCAGGGCTAAATACTAATTTGAGTTTCAGTACGAGTTATCATCCACAAACGGATGGACAGACCGAAAGGACAAGCCAAATCATAGAGGATATGCTCCGCATGTATGTAAGGACAAAGCCAAACAAGTGGGAAGACTACCTACACTTGGTAGAATTTGCATATAACAATGGGTACCAAACTTTGGCTAAGTTGAGCCCTTTTGAAATATTGTACGGCAGAAAGTGTACAACTCCAATTAGTTGGGATAACCTCGCTGACAGAATCATGGTTGGACCAGAGATGCTCCAAGAAATGGATAACATGGTAAGGAAGGTACAATAGAACTTGAAAGAGGCACAGGACAGACAAAAGAGCTATGCGGATCAGAAAAGAAGACACTTGGAATTTCAAGTGGGAGACCATGTTTATTTGAAGGTCAAAGCCCAAAAAAGCTTGCTGAAGTTGGGGAACTGTGCCAAGATGGCACCTAGGTTTTGTGGGCCCTTTGAGATACTAGCTCAAATTGGACCTGTAGCTTATCAACTTGCCCTCCCAGCTAATCTAAGAATCCATAATGTATTCATGTTTCTTTGTTGAAAAAGTATATTCATGACCCTACTCATATGATTGATTGGAACTTGGTGTAGGTGGAACCCAAAGGAGATTTCTAGGTGGAACCCCTATGCATTTTGTACTGGAGAGAAATAACACTTCGAAACAAAGTCGTCGCTCAAGTAAAGGTGCAATGGAAGCACTTTAGTCTTGAGGAGGCCACTTGGGAATTGGAGGGAGATTTGCGGAAATATCATCCAATCCTGTTCCAAGAAAGGAACAAACACTGAGGACAGTGTTTTACTGAAGGGGGAAAGGATGTGACATTCCCCAAAAATAAAATATTTTTTATTTTTGTGTGCTGGAAATTTATTTCCATTTTTGGCAAATTCGAATCTGGAAATTTTTTTCCATTTATGGAAATTCCGAATTTTAAATTTAATAATTGTATTTAATTGTTGTGACTGTTGGGAAGAGATCTGTTTGGACTCAACTAAATATTTGACTATGACACTTGTATCACAACAGAATATTTATATTAACTACAGGAGGACAAATGGAACAACCATGTTAAAAATCAGCTGACCATGACTCCATGAGTGGGGAACAAGTTGGAACTGCCTCTGGGCTGATTATTACAAGTGGAAAATCAGAGATTTGGCCACTGGCAGCCCCTAAGAATCAGGGATTAAGAAATCTATGAAAATCCCCAAAGGAGGGAAAAAGAACTGGAAAAAATTGATAAATAGCATATGTGAGGAGGCAGGATGCTGCCAAGTATGTGGGGAAAAGATTCCTGAGCTCTCTTGTTGTTAAGAACACTGTGGATTTGAGTGTGAGGCAAGGGGGAGCCTACTGAAATAGAATTTCCTTGTTGTTATGAGCACTGTTGAGTAAGTGTGAGGCAAGAGGATAATTGTTGGAATTGAAGGAAATTGTTGCGGAGGAGTTTCCAAGTTCTCCCTCATGGATTCATGGTCAGGCTAGTGGGTGAATCGGATAAGTTACTTTGGCTTCCTCATTCTATGCTTGGGAGGAACATGGTTGTTCCCTTTGTCTTGCCGTAGATTGGATTCATATATGTTGATCTACCCTCTCTATTTTGAATGGCTATGTTTTGATTGATGGTCGGTATCTGTTGTGTAATTATACCTAATTGCAGTAATGTAAACTAATTGAATGATAATATATTTTCATGTGAGGAATATGTGTGAAGGAAATATGTATCTATATATAGTTATAATGTGTCTACTGGAATGTTCACATCTAACTACTGAAGTATATATATATTTGTTGCGGAAGATGAAATTACCTTCATGAATGTAATATGTTTGTCTGTCATCACAAAATTCATAATAGACAACCAAACTCTGATGGAATAAAATTCACATTCATGTATATACTAGATGCACAGATCTAGTATTGTTGGTGTCTAATACACTTATTAAAAGAGACTCTAAATAATTATAAGAGAAATTACTTTATACAGAAAAACTGTTGTCCTATGGTACCCTTTTATAGATTATATATGCGTATAAACTCTTGAGTTTAGATTTTTTGGAATTCTGTTAGGTAATAGATATTGAAATCCTTCTACACCTATTGTTTCACAAGACAAAAGTAATAATACCAGTACAAGGCAAAAATATTAGAATTATGAAAATAATATGAATTTCGGCTTTTGGGACTTGTTGGTTACATTTATGCGAAGTTCCCTTGCTTTTCCAAACCCCGAAACCCCGAATCCCGAAATCCCAAAGCATTGGTTCCACATCCTTTCACCTTTTGACATTCGGGACTTGTTATGTGTTGTTGTTTGGATTTTGAAACCCCGAATCCCGAAATCCCAAAGCGTTGCTCCCACATCCTTTCACCTTTTGGCATTTCGGGAGTAGTTATGTGTTGTTGTTTGGGATTTGAAACCCCGAAACCCCAAATCCTGAAATCTTGAAGCATTGGTCCCACATCCTTTCACCTTTCGGCATTCGGGGTAGTTGTGTGTTGCTGTTTGGTTTTTGAAACCTCGAACCCCGAAATTTCAAAATGCAGGACCCACTTTTCCTTTTTCGCATTTTCAAAAGTTTGTATATGATGTTGTTGGGTACTTGAAGTCACAAAGTCCCGAACCCCGAAACCCTGAAATGCGGGTCCCACCTTCCTTTCGCGATTCGAAAATTGTGGTGTTTTGATGTTTTGACTTTTGAAGTCACGGGATTTTGAACCCCGAAACCCTGAAGTGTTGATCCCACTTTACCTTTTCGCAACTTCGGGAAAAAAAATTTGTTGATGTTTGGTTGTTGTACTCGCAAAATCCCGAACTCTGAAATCTGGAAATGCTGGTCACTTTTCGCGACTTAGGGAGTTGTTGTGTGTGGATGTTTGGCTTCTGTACTTGCAAAATCCTAAACTCCGAAATCTCGAAATGCTGGTCACTTTTCGCAATTTTGGGAGTTGGTGTGTGTAGATGTTTGGCTTCTGTACTCGCGAAATCCCGAACTCTGAAATCCCAAAATACTGGTCACCTTTCACGATTTCAGGAGTTGTTGTGTGTTGATGTTGAGCTGTTTTACTCATGAAAACCCCAAAACCCCAAAGTGTTGGGCCCACAGTCTCTCTGTATTTCAGATCTTCTATAAATAGCATGGTCTGTTGTTTCGTTCGGCATTAGTAATCGCCAAAACCTGATTAACCTTTGTTTTTTTCACAACAACTGTAGTAACATGGTAGGAATGTTTGTTATAGGAACAACTCTAATAGTGTAGTGAGTGGACCAGTAAAAGAACGTTGGAGATTCTTCATTCCAGATAGAGGTATGGAAGTAATAGACCAGATTACAAGTCGTTTGAATTGAAAACATATGGTAATATTTTTATGTAGGGAATTGGCCATAAAATCCCAAAGTTACTTTTATTGTTAATAATTTCGTAGTGTTATAGGTAAAAACAGATAGAAAAGTAATTATAAATTACGGGATCTTAGATAAACATTGAAGTGAAGAGTAAACACTTTTATATAATTGATTAGGAAACTTTAAGTTGAATGGTGAGGACAGCCAACAACAGTAAGGATTCTAACAAATAGAAATCTTTCTCGCTTGAAATCTCAAAAAATTTCATGGATAAATGTACAAACAATTTATTTTTTTGTGACAGTTTTGAGGTACATTACACGACACTCTCTAAGAGAAGAGTGGGATAAGTCGAAGACTGCATTATCGTGACCACTTTCTCAATCATTGGATGAATAGGCTATGAGACAACATGGTCTACAGGCACATCATTCCCTAAAAGAGGAGTGGGGTTAGCTAAATATCGCATCGACACGACCACTTCATCAGCCAAAGGCTAAGTATACTGTGAGGAAACTACTCAGAATTAGAAGAGCATGCAGATAGGGACCACAATTTTTGTACCTGTAGAATTCCAAGTCACAAATTAGTAAGGCGATATCCCTTTCAAAGATTACAAGGGAACTTAGGCTTACGTCCTATCTATCTAGGTTTCTCAATAGAATCAATGCCTCCAGCATGACTAGAAGTGGTTGGTTTCACATCTCCAACATGACTTGCAGAGGTTGGTGATGGGTCGATAACATGACTCGTAGAGGATACAAACCTATTACCAGTATGACTAACAATGACTAGAATTTTTCCCCCAACATGACTTGCAGAGGCTAGGTGTTTTCCCTCAACATGACTTGCATCGGTTATTGACAACTCTCCAACATGACTAGCATAGGTTGGTTTTTGAACTCCAGTATGACTTTCAGGGACTAGGTTCATGCCCCCGGCATGAATTGCAAAGGATGGGTATTGATCTTCAACATGACTTGCAGAGGTTGAGGAATTATCTCCAACATGAATTGCATAGGTTGGTGATTTCTTCTTCTTATTCTTCCTCTTTCTATTTCGTTTAGACTTCTGATTACTAGTATCTATACTTTCACCAAAAAAGGTAGAAGGAGGAGGAGAAGACTTCGTTAACAAAGGAACATCAACATGATTCCCATGACATAAAGTTCTTAATTGAGAAGCATCAAGAGAGTTCGAGACATTTGGAATGGTACCCAACCAAACCCGGTAGTCCCACATTCAACCCAGGAATGTACAAATTGGCCATCAAAGGGACACCAGCGTTTTCGAAAAAAGGAAAAGCACAAGAATCCCCTTTTAAAGGGGTTCCTTGGTTGGTATCGTTGAGAAATTTATCAATGAAGATATTATGCATAGGTTCTCCCCTTGTGGGATCATTCAAGTCCATAAAAGTCTCACACACTAACTATGGAGAACCAGTGTTATAAAAAAAACACCTATAAAGAGGCGGATCCGCATTTCTAAGAGAAAGACCAAAAATTCCACATGACCAACAGAGTGGGTGGTATACCACCTTAGGTTAGAGACCCAAATAAATGGTTGAATAACTCACTATGGAAAACTAGGTAAGCATAGAGCACACACTAAAAATTTCTAAAGGCAAATCAAGGAGATTACTATCTATTAGGAAGAACAATTATGCCAACCAACACTAGAGAAACTTACCGGTGCAAGTGCAACTAGAACCCTAAAGAATCCTATGGGTATACTCTGTAAAGTGTGACCTAACGTCTTCCCTAGGTACCGCAGTATACCCCCAAAGTCACATGTGTAAGTCCCTACAAAATGGGAAACTAAGTTGCCAGCGCACAAATAGTCACTAGGCAGGTACAATCGACAGTCGAGTGGATCTCAATGAGCATGATAAAAAGTATGAAACCTATCGAGGGTATCGAAAGCAAGTGGTCTGGAAGACAACATAGGATATTGAATGGATTCGAGGTCCACGAAGCTCCATAGGAAAATTAAGTTGGTAGAATTCCCACGACAAATTCTCAATATCCGTTCCCCACTATGTTTATTCTGGATTTAGAGGGGTTATCTCCATTTCCTTTCCTCATGCGGCCTCATGTTTAGCCCTTGTGTTAGAGGGGAGTACCGGATAAATTTTGCGTCACTGGACTTTAACGCTCCCTAGCTCTGACTCCAATGTTTTTTTAACGGCCTTGTAGAATTTCCTCTCAAACCTAATTCAAGGCCCTATGATGCAGGAGCATTGTCATCAAGCACACGTGGAGAGACAACTCAGCACCCAAGCACGTCATTGAATCATTTTGGAATCTTAAACACCGGTGTTTCTTGCAAATCTTTCTTGAACTGATTGAAAGCTGAAGAAGATCAAAACGCTTGGGATTGAATGATCATGAGTGATTTGGGAGTTTCAATCCTAAACTTTAGTGTAATAGTGCTTAAGGGGTAGCTAGGTTCTTTTGAGAATATAGGCAGTTGGAGGGAACCCTAGGGGCCCTTTTGTATAAGTATATGCATTGTACGTTGAAATGAGGCTGTTGCAAATTAGTAGGATATTGTTGTGATTTAGTTGTTGCTGAATTTTTAGTTATTGTTTTATCATAGTTGTAGACATTTGCATTTGAATGAATGTTGAAGGAAAATCTTCCTGCAGACAGGTAGATCTCCTCAAAGAGATAGACTCTTAACTCTAAGACAAAAAGTACTTATCATGGTCACTGACTTCCTTTTAGGTCTACACAAACTAATGCATGAATAGGAAGGAGGAAAGACGTACCTTTTATTGGTGTTTGTCCCTGCACACCCCAAGTTGAACTCCAATCTTGAGCTCCTCGATAAGCCCTGTAGACAAACAAAGTACAACCACTTCCTATTCTATCGAGATTAGTTTGAAGCAGACCTATCTACTTAGAGACAAATTCATGTAATTTCAAATAAAAATTAGAAAGAAACAGGCCAAGCATATTACATTAATGAGGACAAAACGTTACTTACATCCATAGATGGAATGTAGCAGTTTCATCAAGTTCTCCTTACCTAACCCTTGCTCAAAAGCTCCACGATCAGAATGATGATAGCTTCGCTGATTAGCCTCCACTTCACTGTGTGTTTCCTATGAGATCATAGGTTTCATGCTTCTCATCCCTTCTCCAAATATCACTTATGAGATCATAAGTTTGGTATGATTCTCCATCCAGATCCCCCTTTCACCATGAGAAATCCTGCTTATATAGCCTTGGAGAGGCTTAACCACTTGAGATATCATTGGGGTGAGTTGAGGATTTTCCTCCTTCAGTTAGGGATCTTCCCTAAGATCATGGCTTGAATAGGGATTCGAATCCAACTACCTTCAGGGATTGAAGGGATCCTTCCCTCATTCATCTCAACAAACCAATTGCTTCCCAGAATAGGCAGCACTCCCTCAAAAGGGTCATCAGAGCGTTATAGCGCTCCCCAATAGGCTTTAGGGGGGCACCAACACAACCTAAACCCATCAGTGCTCCCCCAGAAGGGCTATCAGAGCGTTATAACGCTCCCAGACAGTGTAAGGGGGGGTGCCAACACTCCTGATAGAGGTATAAGGGAGCGCTCTCCTCCAAAAAATTAGTTTTTGTGGTTCTTTCAGATGGCAAGAGGTTCATAAGCCTAGTTAACCATTCCTCCTCTTCCAAATCAAGTGTTTGACATGTGTCAAGTGTCCTCTTTATGTCGTTATAGGCACAACATAGGCATCATAGAAGTATACTTTTCCTGATAGTTGCAACACTTGTGAGAAAAATGTGACACTTGCAACACTTGTAATGACGACACTTGCGACACTATCGAAGTGAGTAATTTCTATGTGTAATAGATTGCCCCCCAAAGTATGAAGTTAGAAGATGAGAACTGATAACTTAAATGCTTTGTAGACTTTCAAGCAAGGGTATAGACGTAGAGAACCTGACAGAAGCTGCACACAAACATCCAACAAATAATATGACATGTTTCAAACCCAAGGCAGGCATACCTATGCTTGGGTGATAAATACTTGCAAGATATGGCCGCCATAAAATACACTGCGGATCCATAATTGTATTGATAAAAAGGTATAGCGACTAAAAATACATTGTGGATCTATACTCTTATGACCTGAACTGATCGTATCCACGAAGAATACACAATGGATCTATGAGATGACAAGACATAGCCATGACCAATACAAAGTGGATCTATGTAATAGTATATGTGTCATTGTTCAAAAGAAACTCCTTTGCAACCTAGGAAAAGTACATATAAGAGTGACAACTCAACCCAGGGTCTTCTTACCGATCTCTATGTAGTACGAATCTAACCATGTGAATAGATGTCTCGATGTCGAACATGGCAGAAACCACTTGATTATCGGTCAATGATGTAAACCATTAACAAGTGTGAGGGAAAACACCATTAATGTCAATGATTCCCAAGGTACCCTAGTAAATTCCAACGAATGTGAATGGATGAGATGAAGTTGAACATCCATGGAATCATCCAATCAGAGGTCAATGATGTAAACCCACTGTTGGATGTGAGGAGGCCTACCATTGAGGCATGCAGGTCCCAAAGTACTAATTGGTTTCTAAATCTAGTTCATGGATAATATGTTGAAGTCGACAGGAATAGACTCGTCGAAGGAGGGCCTTGATGTATCCCCCATCAATCACATGAAACAGACACAGAGATGTAATTGGTAGATCAAATGAACATGGACTGACACAGGTATTGAGACAAGATATTTGTGATGGTTGACTCTCGAGGCAGATACTTCCCTTGAACATTGAGGCACAACAACAGAAACATGACATGGACCAAAACTTGATGATGCAGTGGATGCTGTGAATTACGTCAGGTGACCCAGAGGAATGAAAGAAACTCAAAGGATTGGCTCAATCCAGAGGTTCAGCAGATTATAATGCGTGCAAAACACAAAGTGTCATGTTCAAGGGCGACTCTAAGAGTTACTTGGTAATGTTCTCAAAAACGTCTTGGCTTGCTTCCTTCAATTTTTTCCCCCATCCAGATAGACGAGTACCTCTTTTTAATTTAATGAGCTCGAGGAGGGTAACACATGCTCGATATAACTCACCTTCGGTAAGTTCCTCTTCCTTTGTTTAATGAACTGGAAGAAGTAAGGGTTCGGTCCCATATGGGCCTATCAATGTTTTGTTTAGCGAGTCCAAAGATAGAAAACGTGAAGGTTTTTTATGATTATAGAGTCTGGAAAAACACTTAAAAGAGAACTCTCTCAGTTCCTTTTTCGTAAAGTAGTCTGATGAGACCAAAAAAGAGATAAACTATCGCTCAACAAACATTTTCTTCAAATACTTTAACGAGAGTGAAAAGAACAAGGTCGCTCGATAATCTTTTCACGTTTAGAGAGTCTGAAAAGAACTTAAAGATGACTCCAATGTTGTCCTTTTTCGTAATGTTAGTCTCACGAGGCTGAAAAAGAGATAAATTATCACTCAAAAGATGCCCTTTCAAAATTTTTAACGAGTGGGAAAGGAAGCAAGATCACTCGACAATCTTTTCATGTTTAGAGATTCTGAAAAGAGCTTAAAGGAGACTCCAGGGAGTTCATTTTTCGTGTATCCATACAGGTCTGAAAAAGAGATAAAAGTCTACTCGGATGCATTCTCATGTATTTACGAGCACGAGAAAGAACAAAGACTAAGCTCGGAATGCCCCCAGCATGAAAGCTAGTGGCTTAACTCCAGAATGATCAGCAAAGGCTGGAGACATGCCCTCCAAGCTTCAATTCATTCACCGATTTTGATGTTTTCACCAATTTATCTAGTAGATGAGAAAAAGGAGAATAGTGGATGAAAAGAAGGTTTAAGAGAGGTGACGGTGTCATTTTTTAACGAGCTTGACACAGAAAAGAACTATGCTCAGGGCCCCAGTTTCATTTTTTAACGAGCTTGCTACAGAGAAGAGAATCTATGCTCAGTGTTTCTTCCTAATCATGTCTTCCGAGAGGATAACACTCTGGAAGGATACCATGTCAAGGGACAAAACTTGGTCATGGATTCCAAGAGATCTTCGCTGGATGGAAGATAATCACTCAGGAAGGAACACATGTCGAGGGTCGTGATAGGAGGAAGGAGATCTGGCTCCAATAATCCTACCGAAGAAATCACCATGTCTAGTACTGGATCCAAATCATCGAAAGTTGAGAGCATGGGAGATGATAGAAAATCGACATCAGGAGGGGAGATAGACTGTATATCTGCCTGAATTTCTTCACAAGGGGGAGGAAAAGAGGATCGATGACGGTTATTATCCCAAGGTAACTTGTCAATGCGAAGCATATCCGGAATAGATTCATCCAAAGGAAAAGTTGGGGAAATGTATCCGATTGTAGATGGCAAGGGACTTAACCATGATTGCATTGAGGAAATGTCAGGTGCCAATAGATGTTGTTCATCCGACGAGGGAGAAGCAGATGGGATAGAAACGTATGATGTTTCGACTGGACTAAGTGGCACGGCGTCACCTATTACATCGAATTCCAACAGACAAGGTACAATCCAAGGGTCAAATGATTCCAAAAATTGATAAGCCACGGTCAAAATTATATCGACGATGGAAATATGATGTGTAGTCGGTGGAAGTGGTGTACGAAAGGTACCCATGAGGCTAGAATCTTTCATTAAGCCAACACCAATGCTTTCATACATGATCTTGTGGTCTCCCAAGAAAGGAATATTGTTGGTAGCGGGAACGTGAGCATCGGGTGTGCAGAAATCCAACTGATCAACAGTGACAATTTTGCCCTGATGAGGAAATTGTACACATCAAAAAACTGACGAGGCAACGACAGTCATAGCATAAAACCAACTTCTTCCAAGTAACAAGTTGTAATCGAGGGGAGCATCGACCACCTCAACATCAACAGTAACAGTTTTGCCACCCAATTGGATGGGCAGGGACTATAAAATCCCATGGGGATGAAAACCTCACCCATCGAAGGTGCGTAACATCGTTGGGGATTTGTTGAGTGCTGGTGATTTTAAACCTTTCCAACACGCCAAAGACATGACACAAGTTGAAGCTCCCTCATCCAGAATAGTTTGGTGGATTTGTTGATTGTGAACAACAGCATCAACTTGGAAAGAAAGTTGGTGGGAGAGTCGAGACGCATAATTGTCCAAGTTAAACATGATATGGTTGGACGACTCAGGATCAATAGCACCAAGAATGGCTAAGAGCGTTCTACGTTGATTGGGGCAGTGTTGTAGAACTTCTAACACAGACATAGCACACAGTGCTTGAGCCAAATCTTCAACAATGTTGTAGTTTCGGGAAGCACGTGAACTAGGATTAAAGGTGGCTTTGCGTATAATGCTCTTAGGAGGGCGTAAGATAGAGTCGAACGTGGGTTTCTCAATCTGGAGTGGTCCATATGGAGGATTAATCGGTGGAAGACTAATGGAGGATGATGATGGATCCGGTAAAGTACTGGTACCGTTAGTTTCTTTTCCTTTGTCAAGGTTACTCGGTGTGTCGTATGTCTTAGAGCGAGTGATCAAATTGATCCCATTAAACATATAAATATGTGCACTCGATGAGGCCTCATCATTAGGATTGCTAGAATTGCCCCCAGGAGAGGGGGTTTGAGAAACCATGGATTGCTGCTATTGAAAAGGTTGAGTAAGCACAGCGGGTTGTGACTTCCCTTGGAAAATTTTGGCCACTTCATTGCGAGTGGACAATCTCGAGTGTAGTGATCGTCACCACAAATGATACACAGGAATTTCAGTTTTCGTTGTGGTTGCTTTTCGGTAGAAGGTGTTTGAATTTTGTGTTGTTCATTATTATTTTTTGATTTATTCTTTGTATTCTTCTTACCTCTGGATTTTTGTGAAGGGGCAGATTGAACTGCATTCACCTCAGAGATCTGAGTTTGGGGGGAGGTAGAGGAGGGTGTAGTCAATTTGGAAAAATATTGAGTTTTGATGGAACCGATAACACCATCTGCATGAGATGAGGATGATGGATTAGAAGGATCGATATTAGCTTGAGAAGCATTCAGAAGCAAATCATACAAAGTACCAGACTGGGAATAAACCAAATCTAAGTACTGAGCCTGAGCGATGGCTTGTTCCTCTATGACTGCACCACCCATAGTGACATCATGAGCGATTGGGGGTAACAGTGATTTAGTAAACCATTCCACCAATAGTATGTCAGGAATGACTACCTTGATCATCCTTCATCATCGCCTCCACTCATGAATATAGTCAGAGATATGCACAGAGTTAGTTTGACGAAGGGAGGTCAAGAGTTCAGTACCTATCTCGTAGCGAATAGGCAGTTGAAAGTGTGTGAGGAAAGACATGGAAAGGGAATTGAAATCATGAAAAGAAGCACGTGGTAGTTCAATATACCACTTTGTTGTTGAACCAGTAAGTGTTCACTAGAAAAGATGCAAACATATAGAATCATCCATGAGGGAGTTTGATGAACACCACAAATGGAAAGTCATCACATGGTTGTTCATATCTTCGTCAGGGTTTTCGTCGAATTTTGGAATATCAGAAGGAAGTTTAGCTGGAATGACTGGCCAAACCGGTGAATGAGAAATAGGATCATTAGTTAACCGAGACAAGTCTAGGAGATCCAGAGTCGCAATGAAAGGTAGTTGTCGGTTAATTTGCGAATGATACTGGTGTGGCATAGGAACACCAGTAGGACCATAGACTGGGTTAGGTGGATAGTTGTAACCAGTAGGTCCTCCTACATACGGTTGTTGCTGGCCAGGATAAGAAGGATTTGATGGTGCATGAGAAACATTGGCATAACCCGGTGGGTTCTGAACATTATAGGCCGGGTGATTTATTTTCCCGTGAGGAGGATAAACATTTTTCCATTGAGAATGGTAAGGAGTAGATCCTGGAGGCGGATACACATGAGGCCCATGAGGAGGATAAGACTGTGGTCCTGGAGAACTCCAGGTGGTGTTTGGGATGCCGCCCGGATAAGATTGCCCGTAAGATGTTCCGGAAGGGACAGGATTGGATACTCCTCCTAATGGGTTATTATACAAGTGCCCCCCAACATGGGGTTGGGTAAAAATGCCTCCTGAAGATACTCCCCAGGATTTTGAAGGGTTTCCAGCAAATGAGGGTTGACCCCCTGCCAGCGATGGATTTATGACCGAGGTGTGACTGGTAAACGGAGGTTGCCCTCTAGGAGGAGCATGAAAAGTGGGTTGTCCCCTGGAAGGGGTAGGCACACCATGGAAAGGTAGTCCTCCAGGAGGGAAAGGTTCGTTTGATGGTGGTTTCCCTCCAGTAGGTTGTGTTTGGCCAACAGGTGTCTGCGTTCTCGGGTGAGAAGATGTCCCAGCAGGATCATGTGGAACATGTGGAGCTGTAGAGTAAAAGCTTGTAGAAATGAGGGTAGAGATTGAAGTGCTTTGGGGATGAGTAGAGGTGATGAGTCCAGCATTAGGATGGACTTGTGTTGGTGTAGCAGTAGGGTAAATAACCTGATTGACTAGGTGATTCATGGTTTGACCGGATGGTCTTGTTTCACTAGGAGGGTCATGAGGTTGAAAGGGTTGTCGAAAGGATTCAAAATGTTCATAGAGATCGCGTCCCGATGAAGTCCTCCATACAAATCGAGCAGGTGTGGGATTGGTTTCTACTACGGTGCTAGGATGAACAAGAGTCCTATACTCGTCACCATAGATTGGTTTTGTGGATCCCATATATGTTTCGGTAAAGATCCTCTCCGGTAATCGTGGGATCTCTTCATCTATGACGTTCCCAAGGGAGTCTAAACGAACCAAAAGTGGTTCGAGAGGGGTTACCGACACATATGTAGTGGGATTTTCAACCATGACCAAAGCGCCTTCTGAGTTATCTAATGAAGGAGCAATAGCACTTCCAGCGTTAGATTGATTTTCTACCTCTCTATGGTAGTTGTCTTCTGGAGGGTTAGGAGGTAAGGGTTGATAGCCTTCCGGAGGCAACCCTTGCATCCTACGTGATCGGCGAAGACCTTTATCATCTATGAGCTCAATTGTGGAGAAAAATAGAACACACTGAAAATCTAGGGCCAACTAACAAAAAGAAACAACATGCGCTAATAAAATCTAGGAATCAACCAAGCAGACAAACTTCTCTCGATGATCGTACTAGTTGGTGATGAAATCCAACCTCGTGTGATCAAGTCAAGAAGGGGCTAGGATATGGTGGAATAGTTACAATGGTGACCTACTTAACGGACTTTCACCTTGGTGCAAGCTTCCAAGAAGTAATTGTGGATTTACCCCCCAAGGAGCCCGAGTGAGTTTGACCAATGTCTGTTCCAGGTATAGTGATACTTCCCTTAACCATCACCTTGTGTAAGTACCTAAAGATTATGGCAACTAAAGACACCAATTCGTAGTGATTCCCTGGGAAGGTATAGTCGACAGTCCGATCCGAAACGTATGGGCAGGATAACAACAACCTGAGAGGCTCCCACACATAATCGTGGGTATACCTCCAAGTGACCCCCAATATACGATTCGACCACTACAAACAGTTAAACCATGTAGGGATAATCTCCGTAATTCGCCCGTTTGTGACCTCGTGCGTAACCCCTGTGTGAGAGGGGGATCCCAGAAAACCAATACAACAATTGGATTTGAATCTCCCTAGCTCAGAATGCTAATGTTTGTTTTGAAAACTTTGGAGAGTTTTACTCACAACCTAATCCAAAGTGCTAACCCTAGTCTACTGTTGATGGAAGATCCTAAAAACGAAAATGTTCTAGATAATTTTTAATTAGTGTTTGTTTTACAACTGTTCTTTACTCAAAGGGTGTTATGAAAGTTAAATTGATGGAATGATGACTCAATTCCCAAAAAGATGCATAAAAGATGATAAGCAATCATTTCTTTTCAATGAACGCCTATTTAAGGGAAAGAGAAAGAGTTGTTTTCACTATTAAACACTACTATGAAATGTCCTCAATCAGTTGGTTCTCAATCGAATCCAATGCAATGCTAAAACATTTTCAAAAATTCCTTCTAATATGCAAACCAATCACTAATATGTATCTTTGTCATTTGTATGTGAATGATGATTCAATGCGAAAAACTTCTCTTACTAACTGCCCTTTCAGATCAAGGAGATTCGGACAAGTATGAGCAAATTTCGCACAAACAACACACCCTCTTGCTATCAAACAAGAGAAAGAAAACCAAAAATGAGAAAGGAAGGAGAAAGAGATTGGACAAGATGACCTTAAAGAACCAAATGAGAAGATTCACAGACTTCTGATGTCCTTCAACAGAGTTTCTGCTCAGTCAGACAAGAGAGAAAAATGCAGTGGATTGATTCCAAGTTCTCAACGGGAGAAAAAACTTAAAATAAGGGAGAAGGTCACAAAATATGAACAGAAAAAGTGCCTACTTCTCAAAAATCATAGGGTCAAATTTCATTAGGAAGATGTAATGAAGCATCAAGAAGCTGGACAAGGGCAAAAAATAGAGACTGAGTTGCAGAAAACACAATTCTGGAAGGTATTTTTGCCAAGGAGAGGTTGGTGCTCTAGTGTAAGGGCCACCAAAGCATTATAAATATCTTTTTAAGGCCTTTGGGGAGTTCTAGAGTTGGGATAACATGGGCACAGGGGCGCCAGGCTCAAAAAACTCAGAAAAATGTCAAAAAAAAAAAAACTCAGTCAATTTTTTGTCAATCAAGATGCATGTGATGGATTGAGGATTGAATCAGCAAGTGAAATCATACATAGGGGGTGAACAAGGACTATATAAAACAAATGTTAATACAAGTTCTATGAGGAAAAACCAAAACCAAAAGTTTCGATTCGATTCCCAAGTGGAGTCGCCAATTTCTGTTGAAGGAAAATCTTCCTGCAGACAGGTAGATCTCCTCAAAGAGATAGACTCTTAACTCTAAGACAGAAAGTGCTTATCATGGTCACTGACTTCCTTTTAGGTCTACACAAACTAATGCACAAAGAGGAAGGAGGAAAGACATACCTTTTACTGGTGTTTGTCCCTGCATGCTCCGAGTTGAACTCCAATCTTGAGCTCCTCGATAAGCCCTGTAGACAAACAAAGTACAACCACTTCCTATTCTATCGATATTAGTTCGAAGCAGACCTATCTACTTAGAGACAAATTCATGTAATGTCAAACACAAATTAGAAAGAAACAGGCCAAACATATTACATTAATGAGCACAAAACGTTACTTACAGCCATAGATGGAATGTAGCAGTTTTGTCAAGTTCTCCTTGCCTAACCCTTGCTCAAACGCTCCATGATCGGAATGACGATAGCTTCGCTGATTAGCCTCCACTTCATTGTGTGTTTCCTATGAGATCATAGGTTTCATGTTTCTCATCCCTTCTCCAAATATCACTTATGAGATCATAAGTTTGGTATGATTCTCCATCCAGATCCCCCTTTCACCATGAGAAAGCCTGCTTATATAGCCTTGGAGAGGCTCAACCACTTGAGATATCATTGGGGTGAGTTGAGGATTTTCCTCCTTCATTTAGGGATCTTCCCTAAGATCATGTCTTGAATAGGGATTCGAATCCAACTGCCTTCAGGGATTGAAGGGATCCTCCCCTCATTCATCTCAACAAACCAACTGCTACCCAAAATAGGCAGCGCTCCCTCAAAAGGGCCATCAGAGCATTATATCACTCCCTAGTAGGATTTAGGGGGGCACCAACACTCCCTAAACCCATCAGCACTCCCCCAGAAGGGCTATCAGAGCGTTATAACGCTCCCAGACAGTGTAAGGGGGGGCGCCAGCACTCCTGAGAGAGGTATAGGGGAGCGCTCTCCTCCAAAAACTCAGTTTTTTTGGTTCTTTCAGATGGCAAGAGGTTCATAAGCCTATTTAACCATTCCTCCTCTTCCAAATCAAGTGTTTGACATGTGTCAAGTGTCCTCTTTATGTCATTATAGGCATGACATAGGCATCATAGCAGTATACTTTTCCTGACACTTGGGACACTTGTAATGACGACACTTGCGACACTATCGAAGTGAGTAATTTCGATGTGTAACAATGAATATAATAGGGGAAAATTGATCCAATGCATGGTGTTGCTACTGTTTACAGTTCCATGTTATTTTTTGTTTTCATGAATGAATGAGTTATGTTATTGGGTATATGAAACTGTGAAATATTGGGATATGTTTCCAATTGTTTCTCTTGTTGAGTTTATGCAAGGTGTGCATACAGTCCACAAGGAGTTCATTGTCGGAGTCTGTTTTGACTCAGAAGCTCAGAAGAGATAGCATGAAAATTCCACTCGCAAGGAGTGCAAAGAGACTGTTGCAAGGTGTGCAAAGTCACTCGCAGGAGGTTAAATCTTGCATAGGAATCTGTTGTAAGGAGTGCACATATTGAAAGATTCGACTAAGTTTTGGAGCGAGCCCTCTGAGGAGTCAAAGGGTCCGAGAGATAAATCTCAAGATATATAGCGGGGAGAAATATTCAAGGGGATTGAAGCTCTGAAGGTTTCACAAACCATCGAATTAGATCCATCCAGGAGGGAGTGGGATCATTCCAGATCATTGGATCTGGGAAAGGCGCACGAGTTTTAAGTCTTTGTGTGTACATAGGAGAAAGGATTCATCGAAGTCCCAAAGAGGCCAAGGACCGTCCATCATCCAAAGGGACAGGTGGCAGAAGATCCATAACTCTAGAGCGAAAGCACTTCATAAGTTTTTTGGATAAGGAGAAAGTGAAATCACTAAAGAGATGAAGGCTGAAGTAAATCCAGGCTATTGGTTTCCAGGAGATACGTGTCGACAAATATCAAACTTCGGAGAAAGAGAATTCAGAAGATTTCAAGTGTAGAGTGTGAAAAACTCCCAAAGTCTCGAAGGCCAAAGCAGATCACAGTCATCTATTGTGTATAACATGTGGCGAGAGATCCAAAATTTTGGAGGCTTAGCCCTCCGAAAAGGAAGTCGACAAGAGAGGAGAAGATCTAGATCGTCAGATCCATAGGGACACATGGCAGAAATCCATTATCTTCAGCTGAAATCACTCTGGGAGGAACGAGTGTGCAGGAGTATGAAACTCCCAAAGCCCAAATATCTGAAGTGGATCATGGCCGTCATATCCAGAAGGACACACGTCAACAAATTTTGTACTTCGGATGGAAGTGCTCTGGGAGAAAGAGAAGGTGGAGAGTTGTGTTGGACACACCTACCACACTTAGAGGGGGGGGTGAATGAGTGTGGGGATCTTTTTCCAAACTTCCCTCTTTCACAAAACTCATTAGTTAGCATTCAACATTTTACTCATTACTCATTGTTGTCATTTATAACCAGTTAGATGTGAACACATATCAGCAACATATATTAGCAATATATCATCAACAAGTCATCACCACATGGAACACAAAGAACACAAGATGTATGTAAAATTTTATTTTTATTATGGACTACAATCCTTGGGGTTTATAAACAACAACTGAACAGAGTACAACTCTACAAGAGCACCATCTCTATAATGCAAGACTCAGCTTACATCCTAAGCATCAACTGAGATGGGCAAAAAATCCTCAATAGATGTCAATCTGCAACAGGTACATGACCTGTCAGTAGTGAAACATGTGTGTGTGCACACCCTATGAGTAGTACAACCCATGTGTATACGTGCCCAAGAAGTACTACAACCTACATATACACTCCCAAACAGTAATGCAACCTATGTATACCTTTTGAGCTATTAGGGTTTGTCCTTCAAGATCAACTCAGATCCTCTGCAACCAATTTATCATTCTCTTATGTTTGTCACTATCTAAACTGACCACAATCCAGTCACAATACATCCAATCTCTCCAATAGCTTACTCATGCTCCACAACCAATCAATATGAATTCCACTCAATCATGCATAAGTAATCAACATATTATAGCCATCATATCAGTACTGAATCATAAGAGTGTTTATGACTCCATCAACCAACATAGACCACATCATAGAAACCATACCAAGAATTCCCTAGGCATTCACAACACAATAAGAAATGTTATCCATCAAGACAATAATGTAACCATACCAGTGTCTCAGTGATATATCTGAGCCCATAGAGTGCAGATCTGGAACCTTCTTCAGTCTTCAACAGCTTGTCATCAACTCAACCACAAAACTCCATCAGTTTTTCACTGTACGCTCCCTATACACTGACAACCTACATACTGTACACACCTTGTACACTGTCATCTTGCGTATACGCCCCCTATACATAGACAACCTGCTTACGCACCAGAAAATAGGGTTTTTCTATGATTCCAAGAATTTCACCGTCATGATCTCAGACTTGCTGAAACTTTAATGCGTCCATGATATCCTCCTCATGCTATCTTTCTTAAAATAGATCTTCAATCATGCTCAAGAGATCCACACCAAAATGCTCTCACAAGAATCTCTCCATCAATACTTCAAGAGATATTCTCACTATAAGCTCTCCATTGATCCACACAAAGGATGAAAAGAAAGAGTCCATAGCTATCTTATTTATGCTTTCATCCTCTAGGTCAATTAACCCATTTCTAGGTCACTTAACCCATTTCTAGGTTACTTAACCTAATTTCCTTATTTTAGGGTTAACCACTTTCCATAAATATAAAATTCTCCAATACTTTATCATTTAAATATTCCTTCTTGATTTTGTCACCTTACTTTATCATTTAAATAATATTTCTTGATTTTGTCACTTCTCTTTATTATTTAAATAATCCATCTTGACTTTGTCACTTTACTTTATCATTTAAATAATGATTTCTTCTTTTAGGTCACTTTGACTTGTTTGACCTTGAGGGCTTCAAGCCTTCATATGGGGGTCCTCCAACTTCGTAAGTCCATAACTTTCAAACTATGAGGAGTTATGTGACATTCCACATACCACCAGAAATGGCATGACAAGCACTATCCATATAGGATAGTTTTACCAATAATTTCCTTTATATTCATCTCATTATTCCACATACAAGCATGGGTCCTCCAACCATTCTTCTAGGATAACTCAATCCACAAAGCCTCTTCCCATGAGGGATTTCACCATAAGGGGGCCACTTTGGAGTTCATCCATTTGTGCACCTTATCAATCATGATAAGACAATAATGAGTCATCTATACATTTTTCAACAATGCATCATATACCAATGAAACCACATCGATCCATCTTCATCATGTATCAATGAAAACTCATTGATCCATCTTCATCATATCAATGTAAACTCATTGATCCATATTCATCTATGCATTCTCATCAAGGACAATACATATTACATTACATCAATCATAAACCAATCAATCACTTGACATTAATCAATGAAATCAATCAATCAAACCATTGGCATCAATGACAACATGATCCAACAAGTTGAAACCCCTGAAGCCTGAATAGTTGAAGAAGCTTGTGGTCGTTGATATGTAGGAGGTATGTGTCAACATATTGAAGACTTCGGGTGAAAACGCTTAGAACGCGAGTGTGAAAGAGTCAAAACTCTTGAAGCCCGAATAGCCAACATGGATCATATATGTTATATTCAGAAGGACACACAGCATAGATCCATGGACTTCGGGTGAAATCACTCTGGGAGGAACGAGTGTGCAGGAGTTCCAAACTCCCAAAGCCCAAAGAGTCGAACTGAATAGCGGTCGTCAGATCTAGAAGGAAACATGCCAACATATTGTTGAATTCAGGTGGAAGTACTGTGGAGGAAGAAAGAGTGGAGAGTTTGAGACTCCTAAATCCCGGAGGATAGAAATCAATCATAGTCGTCGATTTGAAAGGAGGACATGCGTCGATAGATTGTGGAGATATGGAAGTGCGTGTGAAAGGAGAAAAATGGTCACTAACTGATAGTTGACCAAGGAAGAAAGAGGATAGATCTCAGTCATCGATCAAGAGACAATGCCTGATATCAAAAGATCGACGGTCGTGCTTAATAGCAGGGACAAAAAGTGATCAGGTTTTAAAAATCTTAGAGTGGGCTGCAATCAAAACCATGGTATTTCCAAAGGGATATGTGGTAGTTGATAGTGAATTGCGATGAGAAAAGTGGTGTGGTCTCAAACCACTCTAGGTCGCTCCACAATCATGTACTTACATGAGGTCATCACCCAAGGTCACATGTAGGAAAGGGAAAATGGAAGAGGAGCTAGCGCCTGAAACTTGATAGTTCGGGAGCGCGAAGGAAGAGGTTACGAATGCCAAAGAACCTGCACCAAAATACTAAAAGGGCTTGTGTTTAATCACAAGTGATACCATTAAGGTTTCAGAGAGCCGATTTGGCTCAGAGAATTGAATATCCTTGACCGGGAGGTCGAGCAGCCTCGACGAGAGAAGGGGGGTCTGCATCAAGTGGTATTAGAGCAAGAATTGTTCTTCCAGACAATAGGCAAATGGAAGAGAAGACCGCCTGAAAACATCAAGTAGTATCAAGAACTTGAATTTGTCTGTAGACAACAGGTGAAGGTGAAGATGAAGGAGATAGTAAAATGGTATCAAAAATGTAAGTTCATCTATAGACAACAGGTGAAGAAGGAGACAAAGTATTTATTCTCTATGTTTGATTGTTGCACATGTGTAGCATTAAATGAACATTCAGTTGGGTTGCAGGGATAAGTTGGATATGATATCGATGGTAGAGTAATCCATAGACTTTCCAGGAGGTTAGGCAAAGGGTGAAAATGGCTACTGGAGGCCATAGGCATGGTCAGGATAAAGACCACCAATGGATGAAGAAAGAATCGGTAGACAAGGAGCTCAGGGAAATTAGAGAAAAAATGGAGAAGCTAACATTCAAGATGCAATAGGAAACAAAGGTACACTAGACATATGAATTGCCTTTGAAGAGGAAAGATAAGTGGCCTCTCCATAATTTGTTAGCCAGAAGACAAAAACAAGTAGTGAGGAAGTGGTTGAGGCATGTTGAAAACCTCAGTGGCATAGAGGCGAAAGTGATTCACATCTGTGAACCAGAGATTGGGAGGAACCTAAGTCATAAGGAGGAGATGAGATCAGTTAGATATCTCATGAACTGTCAGGAGGGAAGAGATAAATTCTTATATTTCCAGATGGGAAATGAGATGGGATCAAGCAGGGATCTCATAGACTTCTAGGAGGGAAGGACTGGAATCCTAATTTTCTAGATGGGTAGGGGAAAGGTGAGATTTTCTAAAGGTCTTAGGAGCTCTGAAGAGAGTTTAGATTAGGAAGGGGTGTTGACAGATGAAATGGAGGCAAAGGAGAGGCCTCCTCTGTATATGAAGATTTATGTGGAGTTGCAGGCCATGTGAATGAATATGATGAGAATTTAAATACTTCAATCATAGAGGAGGAGGACCAGAGGAGTGTTCTAATCATTGGGGGAATTTAGATAGTCCTGCCAATTAGTCCAACAGAGGCTAATGCAAGAGTTTAATATGAGGAGGTGATGCAATGAGCACCCAAGAAAGAGGCCATGGGGCCAAATGAATTTAAAACTAATTGTGTATGTGATGTAGGTGCAATAGAGGAAAGACAGTCAGAAGACACTGTCAAAGAGGAGGAGAAGGAGAAGACATTGATGTATGCCCCAACATAAAAAGAGGATCACTCAGATGAATTTATCACTCAATGGAAGTGAGAGTTGAAGATGTTGGAGGATTTGTCAAACAATCCAGGTTACAGAAAAGGACTGACAGGATGTAGTCATGCAAAGGAAACTAGGATTCCAGCATGAGGAGCATCTAGAGGAAGCTGAAGATATTCCAACAGGGGAGATGACAGAAATCAATTTGTCAGAGGAGGAAGCTGAGAAAAAACTCATAGGTGAGACTGCAGAACTGGAGTCTGCAACAGAGTGGTCAACTAGTGCCACCAGAAATGAAGATGATGTAGGGGATAAGATTGATATATCCATTAGTAAGGATGAAACACAACATAATAGAATGAATGAGAGAAGGAATCAACCAGCAGAGACTGCCATGGAGGAGGAAGAGCACAGATTACAATGTTCCCAAGAGAAGGAGAAATAAGAACATTGGGTGGAATTACTCAAAAATTTCAGCCAAAAAAATGAACATGAAGAATTGTAACCTACAACACTAGCAAGAGGAGAAGAGAATTCAAAGAAATGGATATAAGTTTTCAACGATGAACCTGAGAAAGAGATGATTGTAGAATGTGGACCTACAACAGAGGAGAGAGAAACAAATAGAATGGATTTTGTTGATCTGTGTGAAGAACTAGAGGCCCTAGAGATAAGGGTAAAGATGCAAAGTTAGCTAATCCAACAAGTCAAGTTGTAAATTGATGGAAAGGATATGCAGCAGAATGAGATGAAGGAGAAGAGCCAGCTAGTGGACCAGTTGGAAAAAAAAATAGATGATATTAAGATATTGATGATGGAAGCAGCACAAGAGTCAGTCAATAAAGAAGGATGGAGCATAAGAGGACCTACAGGAGAAGCAGGGCAGTAGAGGCAGCAAGGAAGAGGATCAAGTGGACAACTCCAATTTCAGGTTTGGGACCTTGGAGGATCTCAACAACATAGCAGAGGGATCCATGAGCATGAGATCATGATTTTCCCAGTAGTAAAGTATGATGCAGGAGCATCGTCAGCAAGCACACATGGAGACACAAATCAACACCCTTGTGCATCGTTGAATCATTTTGGAATATTAAATGTTGGTGTTTCCAACAAATACTTATTGAACTGATTGAAAACTAAAGAAGATCAAAATGCTTGGGATTGAATGATCATGAGTGATCTGGGAGTTTCATTCCTAGAATTTAATGTAATGATGCTTAAGGGGTAGTTAGCTTCTTTCGAGAAGATAGGTAGTCGGAAGGAATCTTGGGGGCCCTTTTTTATAAGTAGATACATTGTACGTCGGAATGAGGCTACTACAAATTAGTAGGAGATTGTTGTGATTTAGTTGTTGCTAAATTTTTAGTTATTATTTTATCATAGATGTATCCATTTACATTTGAATGAATATAACAGATGAAAATTGATCCAATGCATGGTGTTGCTACTATTTACAGTTCCCTGTTATTTTTTGTTTTCATGAATGAATGAGTTATGTTATTGAGTATATGAAACTATGAAATATTGGGATAAGTTTCAAATCATTTCCCTTTTTGAGTTTATGCAAGGTGTGCATACATTCTGCAAGGAGTGCATTAATGGAGTCTGTTTCGACTCATAATCTCATAAGAGATAGCGTGAAACTTAGACTTGAAAGGAGTGCAAAGAGACTGTTGCAAGGTGTGCATATTCACTCGAAGAGGTTAATTCTTGCGTAGGAATATGTTGCAAGGATTGCACATATTGAAAGATTCGACTAAGTGTCAGAGAAAACCCTTTAAGGATTCAAAGGTTCGAGAGATAAATCTAAAGAGAGATATCAGGGAGAAATATTCAATGGGATTGAAGCTCTAAAGGTTTCACAAACCATTGGTTAAGATCCATCCAGGAGGGAGTGGGATCATTCCAGATCGTTGGATCTGGGAAAGGCCCATATGTTTTAAGTCTCTGCTTGCACATAGGAGCGAGGATTTTCCAAAGTCTCGAAGAGGCTAGGGACCTTCCATCATCCAAAGGGACAGGTAGTGGAAGATCCATAACTCCAAAGTGAAAACACTTCGAAAATTTTGTGGATAAGGAGAAAGTGAAATCGTCGAAGAGTTGAAGGCTGAAGTAAACCCATGCCATTGGTTTCCAGGAGATACGTGTCAATAGATATGAGACTCTGAAGAAAGAGACTTCGGAATATTTCAAGCATGGAGTGTGAAAAACTCCCAAAGCCTCGAAGGCTAAAGTAGATCACAGCCATCCATTACTAAGAACACGTGGTGAGAGATCCAAAAGTTTGGAGGATTAGCACTTCGAAAAGGAATTCGATGAGAGAAGAGAAGATCTGGACTGTCATATCTAGAGGGACGCGTGGCATAAATCCATTGTCTTCAGGTGAAATCACTCTGGGAGGAACAAGTGCAAAGGATTTTAAAACTCCCAAAGCCCAAAGAGCCGAAGTGGATCATGGTCGTCGGATCCAGAAGGACACGCGCCAACAGATTGTGTACTTTAGATGAAAGTGCTCTAGGAGAAAGAGAAGGTGGAGAGTTGAAATTACCAAAGCATGAATAGATGAAGAGGCTTGTGGTCGTTGATCTGTAGGAGGTATGTTTCAACAGAACAGAGACTTTGGGTGAAAATGCTCAGAACGCGATTGTGTAGGAGTAAAAACTCCCAAAGCTCGAATAGTTGAAGTGGATCATAGTCGTCATATTCAGAAGGACATATGACACAGATCCATGGACTTCGAGTGAAATCACTCTGGGAGGAACGAGTGCACAGGAGTTCGAAACTCCCGAAGCCCGAAGATTCAAAGTGAATAGTGGTCGTCAGATCTAGAACGAAATGCACCAATAGATTGTCGAATTTGGGTGGAAGTACTGTGGACGAAGAAAGAGCAGAGAGTTTGAGACTATCAAATCCTAGAGAGCTGAAATAAATCGTAGTCGTCAATTTGAAAGGAGGACATGCGACGATACATCATGGAGATTTGGAAGTGCATGCGAAAGGAGAAAAAGGGTTGATGACTGATAGTTGAACAAAGAAGAAAGATGATAGATCTCAGTTTTCGATCAATATACAATGACCAAGATAAAAAGATAAACGGTCGCGCTTAATAGTGGGGACATAAATTGATCAGGTTTTAAAAATCTTAGAGCAGGTCGCAATTGAAATCATGATATTGCCAAAGGGATACAT
The DNA here is from genome assembly GCA_009831015.1 of Picea engelmannii. Lineage (NCBI taxonomy): Eukaryota > Viridiplantae > Streptophyta > Pinopsida > Pinales > Pinaceae > Picea > Picea engelmannii. The sequence continues at coordinate 148,613 of ML789822.1, forward strand.
GGAAGTTGATAGTGAATTGCGGGGAGAAAAGTGGTGTGGTATCAAACCACTCTAGGACACCCCACAATCATGTACTTATGTGAGTTCATCGCTCGAGGTCACGTGCAGGAAAGGGAAAATGGAAGAGGAGCTAGCGTATGAACCTGGATAGTTCGGGAGCACGAAGGAAGAGGTTGCGGGTGTCATAGAACCTGCACCAAAAGACTGAAAGGGCTTGTGTTTAATCATAAGTGACACCATTAAGGTTTCAGAGAGACGATTTGGCTCGAAGAATCGAAGATTCTTGATTGGGAAATCGAGCATCCCCAAGGAGAGAAGGGGGGTCTGCATCACCCTAACCCTAAACTAGTTAGTTGATCCTACAAACATAAAAATTCTAATTAATTTTAGATTTAGTGTTCATTTTAAAGATTGATTTACACAAGAGTGTGGTAGTGCAACTGATGTTGTTAAGACTCTTGCAGAAAATGAAACTTATAAGAACACTGAGAAAGAAGGATTATCTTTCTTATTTTTCTTTTGGAATGATTTCAAGATGAGAAGAAAACAAAACACTATGCTAATTTATTTTTCTTTTTCAAATAACAATTCAAAGCGAATGAAAAGAAAGAAAAAGACCTAAGAGACCTAAATGAAATATAAACCAAGCTATGTTGTAAAAATAGAGACTTTGAACTAAAATAGAGACTTTGAACTATGTCAAGAAACCCTGAGAAGTATAAACCTCAATCAGGAAAGACGTTGGTTGCCTCTTTTTCAAAACCAGTTTCTTAAACCATGTACGCTACTTGTGCTTAATAATCCTGCATATGTACGTAGGTTGTCTATAAAGTAGGGTTCATATGTACATGTGCTAACCCACAACAGGGCGCGTACACCTCTGTATTCTCTCAAAAAATAAATAAAACAAACATACTTAAAGGGAAGGGAGAGCTGGTATGGCACCTAAAGGTGACCAGAATCCCTTAAAAGACTCAAAAGACTTAACAAAAACTCAAAAGGAAGAAAACCAATCAGACACCCAAAACTTGTAAGGTCTCTGTCCGCACAGAGCCTTATAAAATACAAGCTAAAATATTGAATAAAAACATATTATATCCTATACAATTTAATCATAACCTATAATCATTTATTATTTAGCATAAATTAGATTTATTAACAGCATGTAAATAATCTTACATAACAACCACATAACACCACATATTCATGAGAATACATAAATAAAAATACCTCTATCTAATGCTAAATTCCTGCTCTCTGGTTGTCCTCTCTGCTGCTCTGCCCAAACTTTGCCCAAAACCGAATCTTCCTCCCTGCCAGTGAGGAACAGAGCCTGTCCAGCTCCCTAGCTTCAGGATTCCGTGAGGATTGTTGTCCCCCAAGCCCAAAACTCCCAGAAACCTGGCACACCCCTATAACAATCCACCCAAACTCCAAAACCAGAAAAAATATCCACAGAAAATACAGTCCTTCCCCTGCAATAATGCTCCTCTCCCAAAATTTCATAATCATCTCCTGAAGGCCTCTGCCCAATCATATCCTTCCCCATTCATCACCTCCTCCTTCATTTAATTCCACCCACCTTATCCCTCCATTTACTACCTTATCCCTCCATTCAATACCCTATCCCTTGTCATACGTAAAGTTTTATAATAAATAAATTAAAGTTATTAAGCCTTTAATTCTTTACCCAAACCTTAAATGTGTTAATTAATCAATTAAATAATTAATCAACATATATTAAACAATTAATAAATAATTAATTAATATTATTAATAAATAATCGTTATTTAACTAATACACACTAGGACAGTTAATTATTTAATTAACTATACTTGATAAACTCTATGCAACTATTTAGCTAGGGTTGTTACATACACCCACCCTTCAGGAAACTTCATCCCGAAGTTAAGGTATTTTATGATACAAGGGAGAAGAAACATGGTTCACACATTCATAACAAATAATCATCATTATTAGTAAGTAAGCCAAGAAACTCATTCATACTAGTGTACATGTGCAAGAAATGCATGTGTAGCTAGTACATACAAGTCTCGTTCATGTACTAATATCAATAACTATCATCTCTATAGTAATTTCCATATGCATCCAATCCCTTCAACAAGACTATTCATTTTATAAAAGAAAATAAACCAATCAAATGTTTGCGAAATCCTTTAATTTCAATTATCTAGCTCAACAATGTTATTTAGATAATTGTAGTTTAATTACATAATTATGAATATTCATATACACATGCATTTTCTTTTGAGAAGGAAAACAATAAGTTCCAACATAGGGCAAATCTCCATACACTCTCAACTATTTCTACTCATCCTTCCTCCCTAACTTACTTCCATCTTCCATTCCTATCCTTACTCTGCTGGACTATCTTGGAGCATCAACTATATTGACCTAACTCCCAATAGAACCCGTAAGCGGAAGTGTCGCTATCTTGACCAAGATTCCCAGCAGGCAACTGACAGTCATCATCACACATCTAGGGGAGCGTGAGCTAACATCGTCCTCCCATGACTTCATGTTTCGGAGGATACAGAGTGGGAAATGCCTCCACCCCTCCTAATCATAACTAGGGTCCACACCCTACAATGGAATTTACAGTGGCACCATGTTGCTGGGAGTTTTGTCATCGTCTATTTAGTTTTGGGTAGTCTCACCACTTGAAATCCTGCATTGTTCCACATATCATAGCAATGCATCCAAACCAATATAATTTCACATACAAAGATTCATACCATAATGTTTCTCGGCTAGTGGTCATCGCATCCCCTTTCATCATAATTATCCCTTGGCTATTTCATAGCCCATAACCTGCAGATTAGTCTGTAACACAAACTCATACATTTCTATGCATTATCATCATGTAATTGCATACAACCATTTTTTCAATTCGATATCCATGTACCAACAACTTTAACATCAAAGTTTTCAAGTTAGAAATAGATATCATAATTCAATTAACGACACCCATTCATAAAATTATCATTTACATAATAGATTGCATCATATCCAACATCATTCTAATAGCATTTAAACCTTCATAGGATTCTCATTCACACAATATGTCACATCATATCCATCATCATCCATAACAATTAGACATTCAGAGAATTTACATTCACATAGTAGATCGCATCATATCCATCATCATCAATAATATTTAAACATTCATAAAATTTACATTCTCACAATATATTGCATCATATCCATCATTATCCAAATATATTTAAACATTCATAAAATTTATACGTCTAAAAGTTCAAGTGTATCATTTAATAGTTTCACTTGTGAATAGAAAATAAAAGTGTGTAGGCCTCGGGTAATCCTGGTTGTCTAAGTCAAAAGATGGTGTTACATACACCCCACCTTTGAGAAACATATTCTCGAGGTGGTCAAAAGAGTGAGGGATATTCTCGTCGTAGTGTCTCGACGTTTTCCCAAGTAGCAGATCCTGGACTATACTTGTCCCACTGGACCTTAACTTGGTCTACCAAATGGTTCCTGAGCTGTCGGACTCTATGGTCCAATATGCGTAATGGTTCTACCGTGAGATTTTCCACATCTGATGCCTGCAATTCCTTCCAATTTAGCTTATGTGATTCATCAGCAACATAATGATGTAAAATAGATACATGAAAAACATTATGAGTTTTATGCAGGTGGGGTGGAAGTACAAGACGATAGGCAACGGGTCCATTTTTCTCTTGGATTTTGAACAGTCCTATAAATCGAGGTGACAACTTTGTCCCCTTCCCAAACCATATGGTACTCTTGTTAGGCCTGATATGAATGAAAACATGGTCCCCCACTTTATAACTTCGGGCAGTCCTGTGTGCATCCACATAACTTTTCTACCTATCCTGTGCTTCCTTTAGTCTTTGCCTAATCTGAATCACCTGTTCCTCCATCTCTTGAATCAATTCTAGCCCAAATGTTACTCGGTATTCTAATCTATCCCAACTCAACAACATTATTCATGGTCTTCCATACAAAGCTTCGTAGGGTGGCATTCCGATGGAGCTATGAAAACTATTATTGTAGGCAAACTCTACCAAAGGTAGGTACTTCTCCCAATGGGTTTGATTATCCATGACGTACATCCTAAGCATGTCTTCCATGACTTGATTTACTCTCTCAGTTTTCCCATCTGTTTCAGGATGATAAGATGTGCTTAAGTTCAACTGAGTCCC
>ML789822.1:152873-232572 GCA_009831015.1 Picea engelmannii
TTCTCCCAATGGGTTTGATTATCCATGACGTACATCCTAAGCATGTCTTCCATGACTTGATTTACTCTCTCAGTTTTCCCATCTGTTTCAGGATGATAAGATGTGCTTAAGTTCAACTGAGTCCCCAACACTGACTGCAAACTTGTCCAAAACCTGGAAGTGAATCTGGAGTCCCTATCTGAAATGATCTTCTTAGGTATCCCGTGCAAACAGATAACCTAACTTACAAACACACGTGCCACATCAGTGACATCGTAAGTGTCTCTTACCCGAATAAAATGAGCACTCTTGATTAACTTATCAACTATCACAAGAATGACATTGTGTCTATGAGATGTGAGCAGCAACCCCACAACAAAATCCATAGAGATGACTTCCCACTTAGACATAGGAACATCATGTGGTTGTAGGAGGCCTGTTGGATGATGGTGGTCGGCTTTCACATGTTGACACTCTAGGCACTTGGTGATGAAATGGACCACATCGCGCTTCATGCCTACCTAGAAGAAGAGCTTCCTCATGTCTGTGTACATCTTCTTCACACCCAGATGCGCACAATAAAGTTCTCTATGGGCTTCCTTCAGTATGATGCTTCGAATATCCCTATCTTTAGGGATGTACATCCTTCCTCGATATCTCAATAGTATGTCTGCTTCCAGACTATATCCTTCATACTTTGGATCTAATTTCCTCCCACTTTAGAGGTTTGAAGTAACCTCTAAATACCAATGGTCTCCTTGGAGTTGTGTCAACACACGTTCCCTCAGATTGACTTTTAAGGGTATCAAGGAGAAGACACGTGGTCTCCTACTCAAGGCATCTGTGACCACATTTTCCTTTCCCTTGATGTATGAAATACCAAAATCGTACTCACTCATAAACTTACTCCATCGCCTTTGCCTGACATTCAGATCCCTTTGAGTGAAGAGATGTTTTAAACTTTGATGGTCCGTTTTGAGCTCAAGGTTTCACCCCACAAGATAGTGCCTCCAAAGTTTTATAGCTAGCATTACAGCTGCCAACTCTAAATCATGAGCAGAGTAAAGCTCTTTGTGTTTCTTCAACTTCCTTGATGCATAAGCTAACACTCCTCCATCTTGCATTAGAACAGCCCCCAACCCTTGCTTCGAAGCATCCGTGCAGACTGTGAAGTCCTTTTCCATATCCGAAACTCGTAGAATTGGCACACTAGTTAGTAACCTCTTAAGCTCAATGAATTCACTATCACATTCTTCTGTCCATTCATACCTGACCCCCTTGCACTACAAAGTGGTGATGGGTTTCGCTATTTTTGAGAATCCTTCCACAAATATTCGATAATAACCTGCTAGCCCCATGAAGCTTCTCACCTCATGGGCATTTTTCGGCACTGGCCACTCCATAATGGCCTTTACCTTTTCTAGGTCCACAGAGATTCCTTCACTGGAAATGATATGACCTAAATAGTGGATCTCTTTCTGGAAGAAGGAACACTTCGAAAACTTCCCATACAATTCATTCTCTCTAAGGTAGGACAACACCACTCGCAAGTGTTCCTCATGTTCTCCTTCATTCTTAGTATAGACGAGGATATCATCTAGAAAGACTTGTACAAAACGGTCTAAGTACTTCTAGAATACTCCGTTCATGAGGCTCATGAATACTGTTGGCGCATTGGTCAATCCGAAAGGTACTAGAATGAACTCGTAATGTCCAAACCAAGTTTGAAAGGCATTTTTAAGAATATCGCCTTCCTTAATCCTTAACTAGTGATACCCTGATTGCAAATAGATATTTTATAATACCGATTCTCCTTTCATCTGATCGAAGAGGTCATCTATCTGCAGCATTGGGTACCTATTTTTCACTGTAGCATGATTCAAGTCCCTATAGTCTATACACAATCGTAAGGAACCATCCTTCTTCTTTACAAAAATTACTGGTGCACCCCAAGGTGAGACACTTGGCCTTATTAGCCCTAAGTCTAGTAACTCTTTCAATTTCATTTGCAACTCACAAAGTTCCAGCGCTGTCATCTGATACGAAGTCTTGGAAATTGGTTCTGCACCAGGTTTTAGCTCAATAGTAAAATCAAGCTCCCTCTCAGGAGGTAACCCTGGTAACTCGTTCGGAAAAACATCCTTAAATTCTGACAATACCAGGTACTGATCTAATGAGGGTCCCTTCCTTTCATTCACTTCTTCCACTACATATAGTCGACACCCTTGCCTCAAGCATCGCTTGACCTTCATAGTTGAGATAAAGCGTAATGACACCTTTCTCCGTACACCCTGGATCTCTACTGGTCTTTCTTCATCGTCAACACAAAGCACCCTTTTTGCGAAACAATCTACCAAAGCTCGATGAGCTTCTAACCAATCCATTCCAATGATTAGGTCATACTCCCCGAGAATGGTGACGTATACCTTCAACCTAGTAGTACACACTCCCATGTCTACTATACAATTATCAACGCTAGGTCCTACCACTTGTTTTCCCCCCAAATCCATCTCGACTTGTTTAAAGTCATCGTGCTTGTAGGCTGCCAACCCACTCTTTTCTAATGCAGATGGTGAAATGAAACTATCAGTAGCACCAAAATCAAATAAAATATTTACATTGATATGATTTAGCGTACCTGATGACTCCACCACCATGGATTGATGTTCGGCCTAGCGATTATTAACCACTGCGTAAATCTGGTGGTTGCTACTTGCTCTTCCCATCAGGGCCTTTCCTTCTCTATGCACAAATCCTGATTGTAACTCTAGGCATTCACACTGGTAATGGGGTCCTCCACATCCCCAACAGGTAACACGAGATTGAACCTGCGTACTGTTATGTGACTGTCTCTAAAATGAGTTCCTTCCCCTGGAACCCCTGCCCCTAGTAGTTTCTACCTGAGATGGTCGTGGACCTAATTGTGTCGTTGGTGATGAACGAGATGCTGCACTTGCTGCCATTGAAATCCCTATGGCTACTGTCCTTGGTGCAACTCTGTTACCATATAGAGGTGGCCTTGAGCCCCCTCCCCTAGGAAATGTCCTAGGGGCATTCCCTACGAATCCAGGATGATGCGGAAAGGTCGGTATTGTACCTCCAGTTAAGTTCATGTGTTCCTCTACATAACGCGCATTTTCCACAGCTTCTGCTACTGAAGATGGTTTCCACATTCGCACCATAGCCCTTATCTTAGGGTTCAACCCATAAACAAAGCGTTCTGCCTGTCATTGGTCATTATCCATGTATGAAACATATTTGACCAATTCCATAAACCTGATATCACATTCTTCTACGATTCTATTTCCCTGTACTAAGGCATGAAATGCTCCTACAGGTTGTTCCTCATAGTAAGCTAGCAGATATTTCCTTCAGAACCTCTCCTCGAAAAGTTCCCAAGACACGGTGTCTGGGGTAAGATGCAGTTTCCTTTCCAGGTTGCCCCGCCATTTCAAGGCACTGTCTCTCAACTGGAAAATCACTATCTTCTCCTTTGAGGTGGACGCATAGTCCCTTAAGGCAAAACACCTTGTCATGCCTTCCAACCATGCTTCTACACGTTCACTGGCACGACCCCCGACAAACTCCAGAAGTTTGATCTTCTACAGTTCTCTAGTGATGTCTTCGGGTGGAGGTCCTCCCCTCGAATCCATCGAAACTTTTGGATTACCCATTCCAGATGGTGGGGGCTCCACTTCTATCCCTGTCAGTTGACGCCCCTTCAAAGTCTCATTTATGGCCTCCAAAGAGCGCAATATGAGAGCTAGTTCAGGCGATGGTGGTGGCAGCATTGGCGGTCCCTATGACGATGCCCCTCTGCCTTGATTTCCTCGAGTCCTAACCATCCTATATTATTTAACTTGCATCAACCAAAGTTGTCAGGGTGAGTTCAAGGACATTTCACATTTGCGCAACTTAAACTAGAAAACAGGGTTAGGCGTAAGTTTTTTTTACTTGTCTGTAAATAGACGTTACTCTCTTTAGGGGAGGTGGCTAAGTTAGGGCTAAAGCGTCTAAGCTTGATTTCTTCGCCTAAGAAAAATATTGACCCTCTCCTTGTTAGTTATTCTAGCACTATACCATACTCGCCACAGTGCATCAGATCCCTTATATGGTGCTTTCTATTATACCCCTATTCTACCCTGACTATTTCCCACAACCTGCATCAAACTCCCGCTACTCTACAAGGAATTTTAACCTGTAAATTATAAAGTTACACTATTACATTCATTAATCAAGGGGATATATATATGATTAATAATCATAGGTTTCAAACCCATTATTAACATTAAAATTTTATAATGTTAATATGTTGTTCACAATACACTCACTTGCGGACTTGGTGCTTGGCTCTAGATGGTGGAATGGAATGGAAGGGATTGACGCTTGGCTCATTGAGTTGTGTGCATGGTCTTGTGAGATTGGCGCTTGGATAATCGGATATTATACTTCGGGACGATACTTCATTACTATTGATCATTGACTTATTTATATATATAAATTTATTTTGTAAAGACTCATGTGTGGCGCATTGGTGTTTGGTTGTTTTCCAAGGCTTGGACTATGGCGAGTGGTTGTGCGTTCAAAACCCATGGACTCCAAACACTTATATATATTTTTATCTACTTAGAGACTTAAATTATTATTATTATATCTTAAACTAATTTAAATTATATTTAGATTTAAATATAAATTATTTTGAATTAATTAAATTTGAATTAAATTAAAAAAAATCTTTTTTTTTTTATATAAACATTAAATTATGTACATATATATTTAAACAATAATAATAAAATAAAAATAAAATATATAAAATAAATTAAAATAGAATAAAATAAAATAAATTAAAAAAATTACATAAGATTAAAACCAATAAAAAAAAAAATTAATCCAAATGGCATCATGGGTCCTCACATGAGGCCCACGTGCCCTTCTCTCCCTCTCTTAATTCCCAAACCCTATACCTAACATTAGCACGCTCCCTACCTACTCTGTCGCCTCTCCCTTTTGCAACAGCGGCCAAGGTTTTGTTCTCCCTAACTCTGCAACTACATGATCCTCCCTCGGTGGCTAGATGCTCGGCTCTGAGCGCTAGTGCTTGGGTTCTGGATTGTTTGTTGTTGCAGGTGCTTGTTTTTTTTTTGTTTTGTACAGCACACGGGCTGCCCTGGTGTTTGGCTGGCGCGCTAGCATTGGGTTTTTGTTTTTTTTCTCGTGCGTAGCGCACCTTGCCTTGCCCCCAAATTTCCTCCTCCTTTGTGTGGCTTTGTGCATGGTTTGAGCGTTGTCTTGCGCTCACGCATTGTACACAGATGTATGCTCCTTGTGGTCTCCCTCCTCGGCGCTCGGCTGTGCATAAAGGTGATGTTGATACTTAATATGGCCTGTGGCTATTTTTTTTGTTGATGAAGTGAGCTCAAGGCTACCGTCTGTGTTTGGCGTTGGTGCTTGGGCATTGTTTTTTTTTTTTGCAATAATGTGCGGCACAATCATGCCCTATTGAATGTACTTAAACCATTTTACTTACTGCCACTTCTCAGTCTCGACTTTATAAGTATCACTATTGAGAAGAGGGACCAAACCCTATTCACTATGCGGCCTAAGAACACCTACTCTGGGTTTTCCACTGATCCCCTACACCGAGCTCGATCCCTGGGGCAAGAGTAACGTTGTGGGACGAGTTTGGTGTGTGATCTTAGGTAAAATTAACCTCAATCACAGGCGTATTGAGTGATCAATAGCGTCCAAGAGCTCATTAGCGACATGAGCACCCAAGGCGGGCAACTACACGCTGACTAAACGGTTGAAAGGGAAAGTTGGGAGTGTAACCAACAAGAGAAATCTCAACTGATCGGAACAAGCCTTTAGGACCGATCTCTTTCTCACTTTTCCCGAGTAGACTCACTTTTCCTGAAGGTATAAATGGTGTCGATTTCCCCTCTGTTTTGGGTTTCAGCTTTAGATATTGACAATGAAAGCATTGGGCAGAGGATCCACCGTTACCCGCCTTCCATCCTTGAGGACTTGCAGTCCCTGCACAGCTACATCTGGCAACAACACTGTAATGCCACCTGGATCTAAGTGTGGGGACAATCTAAAAGTCATATGCGGCTGAGGACATTTGGGGTAATAATTTGTTCTTAGGCACTGCCCTATATCCTCTCCACCGAAGGCCTCTTGCAAGTATCCTTCCTCTCGCCCTAAATTAGTTGAAAAAAAAAAACACCCATCAACAGTCTGCTCAACTTGTTTATTTGAGTACTGTATTCGTCCATAGTTTCTCTCTTTTTGTTTTTGTCATCGGTTTTGGCTTTCCTAGTTTGCACATGGTTAGATGTATCTACCATATGGGTATTATTGTGACTATTTTATGATCTTGTTTCACTTTATTTTACCAGATGTAACTCCATTAGCAATGATGAAGAGTTTTGTATTTTGTATATAGTCTCATTTACCAGCTAATTTGTTATTACCATTTGTTGATGATATAAAATATTAATTGTATAAATATATGACATATTATATAAATGTGGTATAATGAAATACCCATGATTGTTTTACAATATTACAGACTGTAACTCACTCTTATTAATTCTCATCCTGTGCAGGTGAAGAGTCATTCTTATAGGTGGCTAGAACCAGGGAGAGTATCTCTTTTTCTAATGCACATACCCTCCTTCAATTCTCCTGGGAAGCATGCACACTCTCACGTTCATTCTAGGTAGTCTACTTAGTGTTCTAGGTCATTTCTGTTTATTTTTATTTTGAGTTGATTCAAGGTTTTAGGCTTTAGGATGGGACTTCTTTCAGGAAATAGTTTGCACAATTATGTGGATGGTAAAGCCCTAGGTTTCAGTCTTGAAACCGGGCTCTGATACCATGTGTAAGGTCTCTGTCCCCACAGAGCCTTATAAAATACAAGCTAAAATATTGAATAAAAACATATTATATCCTGTACAATTTAATCATAACCTATAATCATTTATTATTCAGCATAAATTAGATTTATTAACAGCATGTAAATAAGCTTACGTAACAACCACATAAAACCACATATTCATGAGAATACATAAATAAAAATACCTCTGTCTGATGCTAAATTCCCGCTCTCTGGTTGTCCTCTCTGCTGCTCTACCCAAACTCTACCCAAAACTGAATCTTCCTCCCTGCCAGCTAGGAACAGAGCTTGTCTGGCTCCCTAGCTCCAGGATTCCATGAGGATTCCTGGCCCCCAAGCCCAAAACTCCCAGCAACCTGGTGCACCCCTGTAACAATCCACCCAAATTCCAAAACCAGAAAAAATATCCACAGAAAATACAGTCCTTCCCCTGCAATAATGCTCCTCTCCCAAAATTTCATAATCATCTCCCGAAGGCCTCTGCCCAGTCATATCCTTCCCCATTCACCGCCTCCTCCTTCATTTAATGCCACCCATCTTATCCCTCCATTCAATACCCTATCCCCTGTCATACGTAAAGTTTTATAATAAATAAATTAAAGTTATTAAGCCTTTAATTCTTTACCCAAACCTTAAATGTGTTAATTAATCAATTAATTAATTAATCAACATATATTAAACAATTAATAAATAAATAAATAAATAATATTATTAATAAATAATCGTCATTTAACTAATACACACTAGGACAGTTAATTATTTAATTAATTATACTTGATAAACCCTATGCAACTATTTAACTAGGGTTGTTACAAAACTCCTCTAAAACCCTAGAGGCTTCCCCAGTATGGTCGCTAGCTCTGCTAGCAGGAAAACCCACCCTATGACTACACTAGGGTTCAGAATGTAGGCAGATCAATTAATTGTCTAAAAGTCAACTACTTCTCTAACTACCCCAAACATTCCAAAAACTCATACAATAAAAGAAAAGATGAGGAAGGTCAGGTAACTATACCTTTTCTCCACATCCGGTGATGACCTCCTCGCACTTGAAAGTTATGTTGATTGTACGCCTCCTCCCAGAGCTGGACTGCATTCAAACATTGATAAACAACAGACAACAAGAATGATATTCCATGTACAAATTAGGGTTAGATGTTATAATTTCAAAGCATAAACCACTAAAAGCATTCAATACACCTTGATTTGGGATAGGAAAAGTACTTCTTTTATTGATAATTCAATGGTTATACCTTTCCAACCAAAGTCGTCTACTGCTCCACGAACCTAGTCTAGGATCCTCTTCACCAAGATCCAAGTGCACCTTTGTATGGCTTCTCCTCTCAACCTTCTGATCTCTTCTTGGGAAGTGAATGGGTTCTGATGGAGGAAGAAGGGCTAATGGGGAAATGTTGAGGCAATTCTCACAAAAGGGTTGCAATAACTTGGGCAAGGAGGGGATGTGAAATGGGCAGAGTTTCATTATTCTTATGTCTACATGTAAAATGAGACCCCAAGACCTACTTTTATATGACAAAAGGATGGTTATTTGGTTGGGTGATGGGCTATAGGTGGTGGATTAGCTGGGAAACTACCCAATAGCCCGTAATCTCAACGAATTCCTTGCAACTTTTTTATTTTCTGCAACTTTTGAAAGTATACGCAGGTTGTAGTGGTGCAGCATGCATACGTACACGGGTTATAATGGTGTAGCAAGCGTATGTATGCGAGCATATTGGTGCAGGGCACGAACATCTTCAAAAAATGGGTTTTTTAGAAGAGCAACTCAACAGTGCTTTGGAAAAAAATGCAAGTAAGAGGGACAAAATCTAGGTATGCATGTGTAGATAAATTTAAGGTTATAATAGGTTCCCTTTAGGGTGTCTTAGTTATCAAGGCATGAGGCACATATTACAATTTAAATAATGTTTTATGGAAAAAATAACTAAAACATATATAGAAGATACTATTTTTGGGAGACGATTAATGGTAGTATAATCCTATTACCTTATAATGCAGTTAAATTTTAGTAGTATCTCTCTTAGTAATTAATTAGTTGATATGATTCGTTAGTTGGTAGTATCATTACTGTCAATTTGCAGTGTATTTACTTGTTTAATGAATCATTAATTGTCCTCAATGTGTAATATATTAATAATTTGTAGTGTAACTTGCTCTTAAGTTAAATATCTTAACATAGATACATCTTTCATGATATTAGGAAATAAATAATTAACAAGCCAATCTACAAGAAATTGGTTTGGAATTTCTACTCAAATGATCATAGGCCAGAATCTCTACTAATGGATATAATTAAAAATATGAGTAGTGTTACTTTGACGTAAATATATCCATAGTTTATTTTTTGTTTTGTAATAGATTGGAAGTTGTAAATGATTCAAAAAGGGCATCAATAAGGATGAAAAATCATTAAATGAAGCACCCCATAAATCAATGTAATATTTAACGGTTCTCCTTGTCAAGGTTCACTATAAAAGGAACAATCTAACACTATCATCCACCAAGTAGTTGGATGAACACTATAGGTGGAATTTCATGACATGGGTAGAATGATATTCTCTAGTATTTCCATCAAAATTGGGTATTTGTTATGGTAATTTTCTAGAAATAACCATCCATGTAGGTTGATGCTTGATGGATCGTTCTTCAAGTGGGATAAATATAGTAATTTTAAGGTAGCCATGAATGGAAATTGAGTGTTGAAAAGTGTATTGTGATGTATAAATGATGGACTTTATGGTTCTAATGGAATCATAGACCACCCCAATCAACTACCTAGAAGGGACTATTTCCCCTAGTGATAGTAGAAGCATGGATAATTGTGCCAAGATAAATATTAAGGTTCCAACCAAATGGGAAATATGAATTAGGTGTATCTGAACTACCTATGGGTATACTAGAAACAAGTGGAAAACCATTACCAACACTAAAAGCAAGGATTTGTCTCCCACCAAAAATAAATCAAGATGTGGGCACTTGTAGAGTCATAGTGGGAATTCTAAACACAATTAAAATAGTGTAAGAAAATATTTTAATGAAAAGATTCCCCAAAAATGAACAGATGATGCCCGAGGCATAGATGTGAGAGTATTTATCCCACTAAATAGAGGTATGGAGGTAGAAACTACAACTTCTCTTGATACATTAGGGGAAGCAGGAATAGGTCCTCCCATAATGGATGACCCAATGACACCTAACATCATGTGAGAAATTATCAAAAACCAAAAAAGGGTTACCAAAATGAGTTCAATCCAACTAAATAAGTAAAGGGTCCAAAGGATCTATCCAAGGGGAAATTAAAATTAAATGTGATATTTATGTTAGTGACTTCAATCTCCACATGTTCAACATCCTATAAATCCAGTGTGTAAGTATCAACAACTTTTTTGTGTCACCCAGTGTAGATAGTCACCACCTTACGAGAAATGATTGTTTTGTCTTTGGAGGAAACCCTCACTACATACAAGAGCGATAGGGAGTTTGGTCAACCATGGTGAAAATTTTCTTTTAAATGAAAGAAATGAACTAATACTAACTAGAAATATTTGAACACGAATCACACCCTAGTAAATCTATAAGCTCCAATAAACAAGAAAATAACAATAAAAAGGGCCCTCTAGAAACCATCATGCAATTATTAAGGCTCGAGACTGACTAGTGAAGGTGTGAGAGATATATATGGTAACCTTCACGCAACAATCACCCAAGTTCCAAGTATCCTTCTGAATATAGGAACTCTCTATGGGAGCTAAAATAGAGATTATTCATCTACCTTAGGTATTGTAAGAACTTCCCACTTGCAATCACCCATGTGATACCCTTGGAAAATCAAAGTTATTTTTACCACTTCACAATTGAAAGCCAGGGAAAATAGTCGTGAGTCAATTCTATGGATACAAATAGGTAATAGAATACTAATTCCTTATCTCAAAGTTCTAGTGAAAAGTGGTGTCACCCCAAGAATTTTCCACTTCAATCAAAAACCCACATACACAGGAGATCCCACCAAACAAGTAGAAAGGGGGTAATCTTCTATACTTTCTCAAATTGAATATTTGACACATTTGTTAGATGTGTTTTCTTAGCAAGTTCTCCTTACTACTAATATATTTTTCTCTCGTTAATCAATTACTAAATTGGTGATGTGGTCTTACAGAATTAATTCTCCAACCCCCTACACCAATGTCCTAGAAATTAAACTAAAATGTGTTTGTTATAAAGAAAACATCTAATTCTTTTTTAGATTAGAATCACTTTTATGTGTGTTGTTTACTCAAGGTATGGAATGAACTTTGATGATGTTCTTGAATATTTCACAATGAATTTATTAAGACAATAAAAAGTATATGAAAATGTAATTTTCATTTCCTTTTGATGAACACTATATCACCGGAAGAGAGGAAGAGGTTCATTTTTTTCACATTTCAAATAATGATGCATCACTCCTAAATAAAAAAACCAAAACATATTTTTTCAAGAGATATCTAAAATCAAAACAAATTCCAACACATGACTTTTGATAAAAATAAAAAAATGCCTAAAAACTATATGTGAATATATAATGAAACTCCTTTTAACCCCTTTACGATTAAAATGAGCTAAGAGTGAAAATACCTAAGATTATTAAAGATAATGTGCAATTATTTTTAACCATTTTATGAATCAAATGATGAAAAACATAATTCTACAAAAACCCTAAGGTGCACAATCCATTCAATGATCACCACTAACTTTTCAAAGTAGAAAAACACTCAATCAAATAGGCAGAGGCTAAGAAAATCTAAAAATTTCACCCACAAAGCTCAGTCACACCTATCTACGAAGAAAATTGTAGCCAAATCAGTATGGAGACATGTCGTTGTAAAGAAACAAGTGAGTAAGGGTTGTGGCCATGCCTTTTATAAAGGAATGAGACTATTTCCAAGAATAGATGTGAGCACAAGGAAAAAGAAAATAAATTTCAGCAAAATAACCACCCAAAACTTAATCAAATAGGAATTTGTGGACTCAATATTTAATTGAGAATATACAAAATATTCCTCATATATAAATCATATATAAAGAAGCAAGAAATCATATAGAAAACTAAGGAAATAAATCAATTTATTTCCCCCAACAGAGTCACAAATTCTATTATAGGAAAATCTACATATATATAAGCAATAAAAAACCTTACTAAATGGGTGTGATTTAATGAGAGACAGGGGGATGGAAAATTATTTCTTTCACCTAATAATAACATGCATTTTCAAAAGTAAATGAGAGAAGGAATAAGTAACATACCTAATTCCATATGGTTTTTCAAAGTACCCATTGACTTTCACTTGATTTCGTGATAGTTTCACTACTTCACTAAATAAATTGCATAATCATTCAACAAGAAATACATTTGTCATTCTTTCGTAAAGTAATAAATAGAAACTTACATGAATAAAGTCTTAATATAATAATCTCAAGCTAAATTAGATCCCCAAAACCTCATTAAAAGATAAAAAAACAAATCCATTAACATAGAGATTTTAGGGGGTGGGGGGAAGAAAATAGATCTATATTTATTGAATAAGAATAGCAACAATAATGATTACCTTGAGATTCATTATTGTACTCCTATCTCCAAGACCCAAATTCCTCCTCCTTAGCCCCAAGTCCACCTCCATCGAACAATCCCAATTTGGAACTATATCTCAATAAGATAACTAAATGAATGTTTATTATCTCTCACATAAGTTATGATCATACATTATTTTAGGGGTTAAATTTTTTCAATGGGATAATTTCTCATGGTTTTCCCCAAAAAAAATACACCAATTTCCACTTTTTCTAAAAATGATTTGCCCAAATTCCATATAATAAAATTATTTTACCTTAAAAATCACCAAAGTTTATAGAAATTATATAAAATCCTTAGAAATTTGAATATTTTTACACAACTATCGCCAAACATTTTACATTTTGCATATTAAGGACTAGTAAGATTAGTCCATGTTTATACATTTTAGTATAAATTTCCATCCTTGAAATTATCTCTCATTTTGATCACACTAATGTTAATTCCAACACTCAATAATAATTGCAAACTCAATTTCAAGGATTCTCACTATAATTTAATAGCATAAAAAAGCTTGCATATAGAGTTTCATCCCTTAACTTTGTATCGCATACTTATATATCTTTAAGGAGATAATAATAAATTAAATGACATGCAATTCCCAAAATACTAGCCATGCATAGCTTTCATGCAAGAATTTTGGATTTTACAAACTGATTGTTTTAATATTTCCTCGTGATTGTATTCTTTCATAATATTTAATGGGTGGCCGCACGTTTTATATTGGAAAACCATGTGTAATGAACCCTCAAATTCGCTACAATAAAAAAAAAAAATTGAAGGGGGAAAAACTTGTGTCTTATTGTCAATGACAATATAGACACGACAAATGTATTTCAACCATTTATTACCCGACTCATTACTTTGATTTCAACTAAAAATTTGTTAATAAACTTATCCTCAAGAGAAATAATGCTTTAACCATAACGATATCTTCTCATACCATTTTTATGCTATTATTGTAGTGCATAAAGGTTCTTCCCATATTAATTTATTTATAAAATTAATGAAGAAGACATACTTATAACTTAACCAAGAAGACATAAGGTTCTTTTCTCAAGGGTCATGTTTATGGAACGACACATTGGGAGATTGTGGTTAGTTACTAGGATTATATCAATTCATGTGACAACCCATGTCTAACGAAAAACCCTATGTTCCACTGCCCAACGATGCAAGGGATATGGTGGCTCTTAAAGAGCAAGTGGATGACAACTAAAACTTATACTAGGAAGTTGATGAAGTTGGCGTTGTTATTTAAACACATTAAAGGTGTTGAACATAATACGCAATCTACTTACCATGTACCCGTAAGATTGGTCCTCCACTTCAAGGATTTTACATGGAAATTGGGAGGATTAATATGTCCTTCTTCCAATCAGTACGAGTGTTTCACTAAACATTCCTCCATGGTGATATTCCTTGTAACTTGGTTGATTTGTAGGACAAAGGAATTAGAGTACTGCCTATGCGCGTAGATAGATGCAACAACGAGCCATGGTGACTGTAATAATTTGTGTGATTTGAAGGACAAGGTAAGACTTCTCAACATTTGATATTTAGTTTTTCAACTAATAATTGGACAAGGTAACATAGATATTTGTGTGATTTGAAGGACAAGGTAACTTTTGATAACTATGCATAACCATAACTCTGGTGAAGAGCCAATACCCAATCGGTTTGATAACAAATTTCCCTGTTTGTACGTCTAATAGCGGTATCTTGTGTCCTCTGGTTATTTTTTGTAGTTCACCATAATCCTCTGCGTTGTTATAATTTTATCAATATACAATAACCTTAGCGTTTTTTGTAGTTACCCTATGCTAAGGGATCTATCTGCTTTGTGAGGAAATGTTGGTATATCTGACTCTTTTAATTTATATCGTCATCTCTGTAATTAGTCTCTCTTAATTATTTCATTTGATATAATGTGTGATCAGATATAATTTCCCTCTTGATAAATGTAATAGTCAACTTCATGGTAACTACTTATTGTTAAAGAATCTGCACAAAGCATGTATTGGATTGATTAATAAGTGAAATAAAAGTAAAGGACCTCTGCTATTTATATCTGGTTTTAAATCACAGTTTTTGAATTATTTTACATGGATACGAGTTTAATGATGGGTCGCTTTTTCTTTCGAAGGAACCCATCATATTTCTACTAGGTTCCTTCTCCTCTCAGGCCGCGGACCAAACTTAACTTGCAAGGGAAAAAACGACAGGAACTTAATCCATGCCCGACATAAGTTTACGCTCTTTCTCTTTTCTGTTTATTTTTACTTCAAATTAATTTGAGGAGATAGTAATACTTATGGTTTCCCTTTGTAGGTTAAAATCGCACGGTTTAGATTCCGAGAAGGGAACTTCATATAGCTAAAAGGTACTCGGGTTCCATTAATCTAACATTTTATTGAGATTCTCTTTCACAGACCAAACGTGATATTTATGCTCACTTGTGTTCTTCACAAGATCGGTTATAGACAGTCAATGTTGATTCTTTATTTTTTTTTAAAGTTAACAAAAGTTATTTGGTCATGTATAACCTCGATTGGGTGAATAATTTTATTGGAAAGAAAAATTCAAGGCCATGATTTCATACATCAGTGGCCCATCAAATACATGGGAAGAAGTAAGAAATATACAGTTTACTTAGTATTGTCTTCAATGCAATTTAATCATTTTTGTTTCACTTGTTTTTCTTTTATGAAGTAGTTAGTTTCATGTTTGAGAGAAATGCAATCTAATCATTTTTGTTTCACTTGTTTTTCTTTTATGAAGTAGTTAGTTTCATGTTTGAGAGATCTCCATAAGAAGATTGTTTAACTTTGATAAATACACAATTATATATGTAGATCAATTATGTAACCTAAATACATATTTTATAGCTAAATGCAATTTAAATCCAACGTGAATAATAACATATATCTGAGCAACTCCAAATAGTCTACACAATTCTGTAACATATGTGTGGTTATGCATCTACATACAAATCCGTAAATAAAACTTATATACATTTGTATAGGCATGTAAATAGATAAAACTGATATGAACCATAAGGCACCTCTGTATAGATCATTTCTTACATATATATCAACCATTCAGTATTTCAATAGAATGAAATGTAAACAATTAAGATACATAACTGGAACAATTATGTTTGGAAAACAAATGGAACATCCATGTTCCACCCAACTGTAGATACAGAACAACCATGATTACTTGTCCTGATCACCCCCTAGCCTGACCATGACTCCATAAGGGCAAACTGTGCATCCGTATTTAGCCATTGTCTCTCTGAACAGTTTAAAAAACATTTGCCTAACACCATATGTGCTCATAACAACAAACAATTATTTTCCCCAACATACTAAACATCGTCCCACCTCCCACATATGTTGTATATATCTCATTTTTCCATTGCCTAAGACTTTCCATTATTTTCCCTCCTTGGAAAATTCACAGCTTTACAAATCCTTGATTTTTAGGGGATGCTAGTGATGGAACTCAACTTCTGACACTTATAAAAATCATCTATGAGTTAACTCAAACATGTTTCCTACTCATGGAGTCATAGTTAGCTAGTTTTAACCTGGTTGTTCCATCTGTTTTCCAGTATTTAATTTATTAAAATGTTTGTCTCATACATGTGTCCATCAAAAGAGAACAGTTGGAAAGTCAAACTTTTGTCCAACAATCATAAAAATAATAATTACATAATTCCACAAATTAAAATTTGAATTTCCATAAATGGAAATTTATTTTTAAAGCAACAACTTTGAAATAATTTGTTTGAATATTTGAGGATATCACGCCATGACTAATCATGTCTAATCTATGGGAAAGGTTCCTTAATTTCCTTTGATAATCAAATTATTTGTGAGTAAATTATTCTTGATTTAATATTTTATTTTGGTCCTTTACATTGATATTATCCCATGGTTCCAAATAGAAGTGTAACAAAGAGGAATGCCATTCGTGTTTCCAACAACTAGCACTCATTTTGCATGTTCTAGGTTGAAAATTTGATGATTCTTTTACCCAAAGGTTTCATGTTGTTGTGAGGGTGGGCCATGGATTTGGTCACTTACGAAGCTTATTTGGGATGTGTACAATAAAGTGGCATCCTTATTCCTCAATCACCATTAGTCTCTTAACAAGGTAATAACAAGTTGAGTTAACAAGGTGTCAAAAATTGCACCAATTACCCCACCAAAGAAAGCTAGATGTTGAAGGGCATGTGTAAACATAGCATCCTTGGTACTTATTGAAAGGTAATTCTTAAAGGGCACAATGAAGCATGGAACCCTTGGTATCAATTAAAGTTGTTCTGCATATATGAAAAAAATAATCAACTAGCTTATCCATTTTAGTTAAAAGGGGAAACGTTAAATAAATGAATAATTCCATGATTGAGCATATAAGTTATTATGTATCTCATAACAAGAACAAATGAAATATTTTAGTCAAAACCCATTAAAAAATGCATTCTATAATCTATATGAAATGAAAAAGAAAATAAATTTATTTAACAAAAAAATAATTACTAGTGCAACCACAAATCAAGAAGAAAAAATGGGAACAACTAATTCAAATTCAAATAAAAGTGTGGGGAAAAAAAAGTGGGCTTGTGAGATATCAAAGAGAGATAGTAGTAACTACATGTATAGCCACTCAAATAAGAAAAGAGGACTAAATCGCTATTTTATATTTTTAAATAAGTATTTAATCATACACTTGTGCATGTGAGTGACACATGCCTAGGTAAATAATAGGTAATTATTAGATTAGAAATTTATATTTTCACTAACATGGACAAATGGCTTGAGCCATAGAACTTATAAAATGAAAACTTGAACTAGAGAGCTCACACTTTTTGCACCTTAATGTTGGATGGTCGTTGTAATACTTGACTTTATATGAGCCATGGTTGATGAGTTTGATTTATTAAAAATTGTCCTTAAACTGAAGATTTTCTGACAAGCTTGACAAATGCTAATTGGTACCCTTCCTACAACCTCATTTCATTTTCTAGTTGGTAACCCCACTGCAGCTCAAGGGTACTTGGGGAAGGAGAATACCCACTAGAATTGGTAGAGTGATCAATTAGTAAACTATACAACAATCAGCAAGCAAATGCGACGTGGAATTCAAATTCGTTCAGTTTAATGAGACGAAAAATGGATCTCCAACATTTTTTTTTGTAAATTTTACCTTTAAATAAAAAACATTGTTAATATGATAAATGATTCATTATGTCATCATGGTAAATATTGAGCCCCGTGAATGTCTTGTGAATAGGTGTTAGTGTTGTTTTGATTTAATTTACACACAAATAAATGTAGGGGTGTGAAATTCGTTTATTTTCATATGAATACACATACATAATCGATTGCGTTGTTTATTGTATTGTATATTATGTTGTGCACAAGATTTCATGTCGTAGTGGCTTTATCGAGATTTCAAAGATAATAGCCCAACAAATTAATCTGTAACTAATCCCTGTACATTATTTATTCATTCAATTAATATCTATTTCAGGACATTTTTGCTCATAAAAAAAAATCTTCAAGAGAGGAAACTTAAAATCTTAATGTGTGAACTGAAAATGTTTTAGTTACATTATTTGCTATTCTTTATTGGTTGCGTATACTATGTATTTGCGGAACTGATCACTCAAGCACTGTAGAATTATTGTTGTCACACAAACAATAACCAGTTCCGTAAATACAAACCAGAGGTTAACTTTATCATTTATGTTTGAATTTGATGTAAACCCATTATTTTGTTATCATTTCAGTCAACACCAATACTACTTAGCCTTTGAAAGTGAGCAATGAATTGTTAATAAGCAAAACATTGCAAATCAAAGATGTTTTTCCCCAGTTCTTATCGATTGTATATGTTCTATATAGCTTTTAGATGTTTATGGCTTCTATAGGAAAGGTCAAATTTTAGAAAAGACATGCATTGTCTCATATTATATTTTTGAAATTATAATATGAAATAAATGTTTATTGTAGATTAGTACTAGAATGCTTAATCACAATATAATAGGTTATGAAATGCATATATTATATTACTAAAGTAAATGCTTATCACATGGTTTGAATTATAAATGTATAATTACAATATAATATATAATATAAATTATTTAAACATTCTTATAACATTTTATAAAATGAATATTGTGTATAAGATATTGTATTATACAATTAAAATCACAATATTGAATGACATTTATATAATATATTATATTTACATTGTTATTAAAAATAATTATTATATCATAAATAAATTTAAGTTATTGTTAATGTATAATTTAGATTACAAAGTAGAAGGGAAAGTAAAGAAAAGAAAATAATATCATTTCACTTAAAAAAAAGTATGTTACATAAGTTAATCAAAGATTATATGTTAAATATAAAGGAATATATATAATTGTATTTGTGCAACTTATAAGCAGATTGCACAGCTTTGTACATATTTGCAAAGTTTGTTTGAAAATGTTTAATTATATTATCTTATTTTCACTGTACATTTTGTAAATCACTTCTTGAGGAGGGTTGACATTAGGAAGGATGTTACAATAAATAAAAGACATCCAAGTGAGTTCTATCTAAAATGTTGCAAACTCATCTCTAAAATGTATCTTCTAGTAATTGTTTCATAGTGTTTAACATGGATGTAACATACTTTTAATTTCCAACTAAATTTTTTTTATTTCCTTTATCAATTAGGCACAAATAGATTTTGATATGACAAAATTATATTTTTGACACAAGATGTACCTAATTGTTTTCAAATTTAACTAAATCATGGCATGATACTTATTCAATACAATTATAATTTCTACTATAGAATCTACTTTTACTATAACCCTAAACTTAATGTCTTAATGACTTAAGAAAGAAAATCCCAATTAATTTCTATAATAGTAAAGTATACTTTATTATAATAATAACCATTACTACAAAACAAAAGTTAAAGTTCTCATAACCAAATCTATCCACGCCCAATTGTATGTTATATATTTATTAAATATCATAAGGATTTCTTGGTTAATTATTTTTGTCAAACAAATATTTGTTTTAACGACCAGAGGGTTTAACTCTTTACTTTCTAACCCCAGAGAGAGTGCAATGGTTAAGATAAGTAGGTTACCTCTGATAAAGACTTCGAGTCTATATAATGAGCAAACATCTGGTTACATCTGATAACTCACAATGTTTACTCCTATGTTTGTATTGACTCGATATTCCTCTGAATATAATTTTGTTGTAGCATGGTTGTATGACTTCTAAAGCATTTCCAGAACTTGAACATTCTTGAACTTAAATTATTGAAATATGTTTACTCAGTTTGGTCGACATCCCAAACATTAAGGTAGTTCTTCCCTAAAAGGTTATTGATCCATTCTTTTACTGAGAATTCAATACTCTTTAACTCCTTCGTTTTCGATATATTGTATTAAATAATTTCAAGGTGATCTTTTAATGATGAGTTCCTTTTATCTTTGTGAGGGAACCCATCAGACATAGCGAAGCATTTTCCCCTATTTCGCTTCCATCTGCTTACAAGATTTAAACCAGACTTGAGGTCGGCATAGGTAATTAAGTCTATTTAGTTTTTTGTTAGTAGATCAACCTTTCTATCTCATATGTATTAAAATTTTACAGTAACATTAACCAAATTGCATATATTACCTACATAATTAATTTTTTCCATTATCCTGATTATACAACAGAAAATCTTTCTTGGGACCTAGGTAACTTTCATTACCATTGAAAGTCAATTATTTTTTTTCCACTATCCTGATTATACAACAGAAAATCTTTCTTGGGACCTAGGTAACTTTCATTACCATTGAAAGTCAATTATTTTCTTCCTTATTAGTTTAAAGTTTACACAATACTAATTTCATTTATTTTGCTTCTTGCAGGTTGAATTCGTTGCTATGAAGTCATGGTTACATAGGAAAAAGTTATGAGTTCCATCATTTGGGTTTAATACAAAGTCCTATAAAGTATAGGTATATGATTATATTTTTATAAGATTTAGGTTTAATACAAAGTCCTGTAAAGTATAGGTTTATGATTCTATTTTTATAAGAATTGCTTGTAATTTGTAAAATAAATAGTTCGTTTTATGAGAAAAAATTATGTTTATAATAGTTTGGATTTATTTTCTACCTATGTAAATACAAAATATTTTATATATAACTGTATATAAAATCTTCTTTATGTTTTTAATACGAGAGAAACTATTAGTACTCTTTTCATAGTTTTAAGTATGCACCTAAGTTGATATGTATTCCACTTCATGTTATAACATATTACATGTAATATGCTATATCCCTAAATTTAATTTTGTTTTACAACTGCTGTAATAAAGCATAGAACTACATTGAAATATCTTCAATAATGTTACTTTTAAGTATGCATATAAGTTGATATTTATTCCACGTCACGTCCTATTTTCCTAAATTTTATTTTTCTTAACAGTTGTTGTAATAAAGCATGGAACTACATTGAAATATTTTCAATAATGTTAAACATGGTATTGCCTAGCATTTTATGTATTTTTATTTTTTTTCAAATATAACATATATTTTTGTTTCTTACAATTTTATATTTGTAATGCAAAAAATCAATAACTATGATATTTATAGAGAATGTATAAATCTCTTTTTAAATATATAATAAACACTTTGCACATTCTACAATCTCTACAATTGAACAATTATTTAATAAACAATATATAAATATTATAAATTAAAATACACATATATATAGCACAACAAGCCTGAAAACAAATGGAATAACCAAGTTCCACCCAAACCTAAATGCAAAACGACCAAGTTACTTGTCCTCATCACACCCAAACATGACTATGACTCCATGAGGATGAACTGAACTCCACTCCTATGCCAATGTACTTATTGTGATACCCCACCACTTAACTTTTAATTATTTTTATTTTAGAATTTTAATTATTTTTCCAAAAGACAATTTGAGAGATTGACAAAATCAAAATTGTAAAACCTTATTATTTTATAAAAATAAACATGTGGAAAAAGGGGAACAAGTTGAATCAGCTCTTGAATAGGGAGATAAGAATCCAAAATGGTTGTCCAAGTGGTAACAGAATGAGATAATATGTCAAGTTAAGTCAACTTAAAAAAAAAAGCATTCCATATTTATAGGAGAATATGTGAACATGTGTAGATTTAAATCTAAAAGGTGGGCATTGAATAGAAGACAAGTGTCACAAGTCCTAAGAAAAAATAAAAGGAAGTCATGATAAGGGAATGGGATTCCATTCCTAGAATACCAACTAATAGATCGAGAAGGCTATGCATTGAACTGACTTGACATGGTGTATTACACAAGATTGTACTCAGAATTCTGCAAGAAACCACATAGGAATCCCCTTGGATTCTGAACTCAACTTGGGGGTGACAGAGGTTGAGAGAGACTCTAGTCTATAGTTCAGAGTAACAAAATATTCAACGTGTGGTTCCCCAAAGTTCCAGGCTCTAGTTCTTTATTATGAATATGTTTGTATGCATGTATATTATGTATTATTGTGCATTGCTCTGACCAAAATTATTGGTTATGAAGTATTTTTAATGCATAAATAAATCGTTACAGAATTAGATCTAAAGTGTTGTTTATAAGAAAATAGATGCATATCATAGATTCATGCAGATTGTTGAAAGAAGAACATTAGTTATTTTGTTCTTAGATCCCCAAACAAAATTGTATTTCCAGTAGAAAAATCAACAAAACTCATGGGTAAAACCTAGTTACTAAAACAAAAATTGTATTCGAAAGGGAATTTGTTACAAAGATAAACGAAATTTAACAAGATAGGAAAAACAATGCTAAGTAAACCAAGTTAAAAAGAGATATAAATAATGACTGTGTATATCCAAGGAGTCGTAAATAGAGTACATAAAATTACAAAACTATCAAATGCATAGACAATGGTCCTAAGACACAAGACTTCCAGGAATAATTATTTGGTCGACTAGCTCGACAGAATGTATAAGCAGAGAAATCACATATTGTGATACACTTGAAATATAATTAAGAAATGGAACCCTAATACCTTTCCAAGCAAGGGTATTTTTTAGTCTACATGGTAACCACCACCTCAACCCCTAAATAATAGCAGCAAATAAATTATAATGTTGCACGATTTATTTAGTCAAACAAAAGTTACATACGCAAACAAAGAGAAAATTACCATGGATATACAAGGAGTCTTTATATCTCCTTCCTTCTCCTTTGAACTGCATTTGAGTGTTCATGGTCTTTGGATAACTTATGGGTACCCCTCGAAATAATAAACAGGGCCCATCATTAGTTTAATACCCAAGAATAAGTTTAAAACTGGATGTAAATCACAACGTATGTACAGAATGTAAACCAAATAAATTACTATGCTCAGTGCGAACACTGCCCTATGAAAACATTTTTAACAAAATTCCTAACTAATTCTAGGACAAATAAAACGATGTGAAAGGTATTAATCATAGACCATAAACGGGGGAAATAAAACAAATGAATTAAAAACCCTACACTAAATCCTGTTACAGTAAAATTAGACCATTGAGTTGATGAAATTACTAGGTTCATATGGTAAGTCCATGAGGCTCAAGGAAACACTCCTCGAACCATAGGCTAAAAAGAAGTGAGACCAACCGCGAACGAATATAAAATTTACAATCACTACATTATTTAGTAGATATATGTATAGAAACAAGAAGTTTGATAACGTAAATGATTCAGAGATATAGTTGGAGGAATAATGTTTGATTCTGACTATAAACTAATATCCTAAAGAAAATTGTTTAGGAATCATTACCAAGTTAAATAAGCTACAAACACTAGTTACACGAAGCTAGAATGAGTAAGGGAAGTTCTTTAAACTCTTACTAGTTAAAGGTGCCAACCTTGAATTCAATAGAAAGACCAACCACAAGACAGGGAAGATATGAATGCCCGAGGCTCTTCAAAAATAATTCCATAGTGAACATAAATGAGATTGGGATAATCATACCTTCAACACTATAACTCGGAAATGTCCAATCTCTTGAAAACGTCTCAAGACAAACATAGAGTGGAGAAAATGAAAGTGAAGAGTGTGAAATGGGCCAAGTTCGAGAGAGGTCGGGAAGGCTAATGGATCTAATAGGAAAACCATAATTCCTATATTCATAATAAAACAACACATATACAATTCATAGGACAACTTCTGATTAAACTTTCTCAAAATGGTAACATCACAGGTGGTGCATGTAGGGTTGTTGCATGCTAAATGCTTCATAGAACACATCGGTTAACGAGAAAAATTAAAAAAGGTTTTTAATTTAGGATCGGTACCATAACACAAGTTAAACCATTGTAAAACCCCCTAATAATTTCCTTAAGTATGAGCCATCTTTTTGTAGGACAAGTGTTATACGTTTGGATGACATACATTGAAAACTCATTTCAAATACATTGATTAATATACGATGGAACCCACATAATATATGAAACCCATTTTATATATGAGTTACCTTAAAACAATACAAAACCTTATACGTTATATGGTATGAAACGATTTAAGGGGCATAATAAAAATACTAAAGTGTTGAGTAGTGAACATATAGCCATAGGGGGGGCTAGAACAAATAATCAAGCCATCGTGCAACCCTTTTTGTTGTGTGATCACATGAGTGTTAGGAAATATGATAGAAACTAAGGGTTATGAGTGTTAGGCAATCTAATAGAAATGTTGATAAAATATTTCAAAAAGGTAATAAGTTCATAACAAGTAAACCTTTCAATCAACCTGAAAATAAGGGTACCAAATGACCAACCTTCTTCAATAAAGAAACTTCCCAAATAGAAACAGTAAAATGTTTGGAATGCAGTGGTCCACATTACTATAAAGATTGTCCTATTGGGAAGAAGGGAAATAACAATGTGAAAATAGTACATGAAGTAACTATAGTTGATGAGTTGGCAAGGTCTACACCAAAAATCTGTGCATCCTTGGAAAATCGACAGGAAAATCATCATACTTCAATGGTAGAAATTGAAGGTATGATACATAAGAAATCAATTATTGTTTTAATTTATCGAGGTGCTAGTTTAATTTATATTTCACCAAGGGTTATAGAAATATGTAAGTTGAATAAGGAAATTTTTGAAAAGTCCTAGTTAGTACAGTTAGTTACATGAACTAAAAGGAGTATTACAAATGTTGTTAACAAATATGAACTTAGTCTGAATGAATTAAGAACACAAATAGAATTAAGCATATTAACATTAGGATCTTATGATGTGCTAATCGGTATGGATTGGCTGGAAAAGTTTAAAGCGGTCTTAGATTGTTACAATAAAACATTTACCTGTGTAGATGAGAGAGGTAACACTATAAACATTAAAGGAGTATCAAGGCCTATTATTATTAGAGAAATAACAGCCTTATAAGTCAACATATGAATTCGAAAAGGGTGTAAACTAATTGATGTACACATAAATTATAATGAGGAAATGGAAAGAAGTAATGAGTTAGATAACTTTCCATTATTGCAGGACATTTACGATGTATCCCAGGATATTCTTGGAGTACCTTATAGGAGAGAAATAGATTTCTCCATAGACATGATACCTGGAGTAGTACCAACTTCAAAATATCCTTATAAGATGAATATCCCAGAGTTAAATGAATTAAAAAGTCAATTGCAAGAATTGATAGAAAAAGAATATATCTGACCAAGTGTGTCTCCATGTGGGGCACCAATACTTTTTTTTAGAAATAAATATGGGACATTGTGTCTTTGTATTGATTATAAACAACTTAATAAAATTGCTATTAAAAATAGATATCCATTACCTTGTACTGATGACCAGTTTGATCAAGTACGAGGAGCTACAATATTTTCTAATATTGATTTACATTATGGTTATCATCAAGTTAGAATAAAGGATGAGGATATTTATAAAACAACATTTAGAACAAGGTATAGACATTACAAATTTCTTGTAATACCTTTTGGTCTAATAAATTCCCCAGATTCATTCATGTGCTTGATGAACTATATTTTGAGTAAATGTCTAGATAAATTTGTGATCGTCTTTATAGACGATATACTCATCTATTCAAAGGATGAAAAGGAGCATCAAGAATATTTAAGAATAGTATTACATATACTAAGAGAACATAAATTATATGCAAAACTAAGTAAGTGTGAGTTTTATAAAGACCAAATTCAATGTCCTGAACATGTAATTTCAAAAGAAGGTATAGTAGTTGACCCAGACAAAATAAAGGCTATAATGAATTGGCCCAAACCTAAAGATGTTTTGGACATAAGATCATTTATGGGTATAAATGGCTATTACCATAAGTTTATAGAAGGGTTTTCCAAGATTGCATATCATATAACATCATTGCAAAAGAAAGGAACTAAGTTCATCTAGTCTCAGAAATGTCAAGAAAGTTTTAACAAATTAAAACAACTCTTAACTACAACTCCTATATTAAAATTGGCAGACTTAGATAAATACTTTGTAGTATGTATGGATGCATTCCATGAAGGGCTTGGAGGAGTGTTAATGCAAGAAAACCATGTAATAGATTATGAATCTTGAAAATTAAACATGTTGGATTACTGAGAGGGGGGGTGAATCAGTAATAGAGAAATCCAATCCTTTTCAACCACAAAATGCAAGTGTTATATCAATGTAGAATTATCATCCAATAGTTGCAGAGTAAATAAATAATAAACAAATGAGCAATCATACGCATACACAATACACCAGTGTTTTACGTGGAAACTCAAAGCGGGACAAAACCATTGAATTCTTTTTCTTATATGTCTTTAAGAGTTACATTCATTGGAAGCACCACCTTCCTTTTTTTTCTAGCTGCAACTAGAAGGAGGCTCCAACCCCCTAGTTTCTCAGGCTACAACTTGAGGGAAGCTCCAACTCCCCAATTCTCTGGCTACAACTAGAAGGAGGCTACAGCCCCCTATGTTCTCCGAATACAACTAAAAAGTGGCTACAACCACATGTCCTTGCCCTATCCAACCGCCCTCGAATATAAATGCCAAATGTAGACAACCTATCACTATCACTGAATCAACCACTGCCACTGTCAACCTTTCACTATCAACCTGTACCAATAACTTGTAACAACATGTATCAAACAACCTACACCAAACAACCTGTACCAATAACCTAAACCAGCATGTACCATGCATAAAATGCACATCAACTATGACTCATCAAGATGTACCAACATCATCAACTATACACCTCATGTATGTTCCAAATCATCAACTACTTGTCTCAACCATGTACCCAACCTGTACCTCAACCATATACCAAATACATACACCAATATAACCATAAAAAAATCATCACTCTATCCATAAAAAAATCATCACTCTATCCATAAACAAAATGCCATAAACCATTACATCAAACCATGTTCCACAACCTCACTATTATGTATCATCAAGCTAAACCAACAACTTCAACAACACATCACAACAAAAAGACCAATACCTATATGCCAAATACCAACAAAAAAATACCAACTTTATCCCTCAACAAATATGATATATGCAACAATACTAAACATCCAATACCATCTCAAGAGATAAACCCTAGCTCACAAAGAATAACTCAAATAAGATGTTCCATATCTCTCATAAATAGACCTCAACCATGTTGTTGTCACAATTTTTCCGGTGCACTTTTTCTGCAGCGATTTTTCTGTCGCACTTTTTATGCTGCACTTTTTCTATCGCAATTTTTCTGCCGCACTTTTTATGCTGCACTTTTTCTACCGCAAGTTTTTCTGCCGCAATTTTTCTATCGTACTTTTTCTGCCGCGATTTTTCTGTCACACTTTTTCTGCCGCACTTTTCCTGCCGCACTTTTCTCTATCAATAATACCTAGCCAAATAACCTTTCACAAAATAGATATTCAATGATATTCAATTGGTTCAAGTGTGATTAAATGAGAGAGCCTTGCCTCTTATTTATACTTTCATGTAGCATCCCACTTTCCTTATTTTAGGGAGTTCTCAACTAGATTTATTATTTAATTTATTTATTTTGCAAACACTTTGACTACTTTGACATGTTGGGGCTTCTAGATGACTCATGAGGGTTCTCCAACTTCACATGGCCATAACTCTCTAACCGTGAGGAGTTATGTGACGTTCCACATACCACCATGTTAGCACTCTGTAAATCTATTTGGCCGATAAACAGACGACGAAGGTAACTTTTTCAACCAACTTTGAGACCCGAAACTAGCCTCTTGGATCTGTAGAGGGATCTCTCAGAAATGGCATGGTCTCCACGCAGGATATGACTTTGAAAACAATGGCTAGATTTAACACCGATGGTAAAATGGTTTATGTTTATATTGGTGCAGAAAAGTAAAACTTGGGCTATGGGATCGATCTGAGGAAGAGACGGAACAAATGACTCAGTGACTAGATTCGAGAGGAGAAGGCTAAGCGAGCAACATCCTTCAGTGTAAACCATAAAGTGTGGTGGGAGAAAAACACATGAAGTAACTCAAGAGTTCTGTTATGGACGAATTCGGAGTTAGCTTGAAAGGAAAACGTTTTGTCTAAGTGGCACAAACAAGGGGCGTTGTACAGTGAATCCATAGGTTCAAAAATTCATTTTGAAATAGACAGTGTAAGATATGAAATAAAAGGTAACATAAAACACATACGCAAATAAAGAGACACAATACATCCAACTATCACAACTAGAATCTTTTCGTCAAATCACAAGACCTTTGCATTAAATTTTAGTCAAAAAACTCAGATTACATACAATAGCAATCGTTTACTCAATTTGCCAACCAACCATGTTTACATAAAAATGATCCTCTTATATATAAAGATAATGTCACCCTTAGCTATTAGGGTCGAGCTACTCTCTCCTAGAATCATCGATCCATTTTCTTTGAAAGAGAACAATAACTTCAACAGATTCACTAAAAATAGAAAACCCGACTTTGCCAAATCATAATCGTAACCGAAATATTCTTTACAGTCATTGATCATGATCCAAATTCGACCATATGGTTGTGATGATTCATCATTTTCACTGTTGGACACTATGTCATCCTTGCATAGCAAGTCTACTATGCAACAGTAAGCTATAGAAAAAATGCAGCAGAATGCTCAGTAAATTAGTAAAATAGGCGTTAAAGATGACATAGTATGTCACTGATAAAACAATATTTTAGAAAATGAGATATTTTTTTGTATTTAATATCATTATAAAGAAAAACCTCTCTCGGTTTCATGAAATCCATCTCCATCTGGTCGGAATACGTGTCTCAAAAACATGTCTCGGACAGGAAATCACAAAAACTGAAAAATAGAGCTCAAAGATTCCTTCGAATCTCCCAATCCATGACACATTTTAAAAATCTAAGAGATTTTTTTATTATTTGGTTTTTCCTTGACAAAAACCTCTTGGGGATTTTGAAAATTCCTCTCCAGTTGGTCGTAAAATTATCTTGAAGTTGACCACTAAACCAGTAATTTGCGCAGTGTGACCTATAGCTTGTGTGTAGGAAAATCCACTGCGCGATAGCATCCTATGTGTGACAGCTCACTGTGCGACAAAATCCATTGCGTGACAACATCCTATGCACGAAAACCTTCTTTGTGTGATAGCATCCTATGCATGACGAAATCCACTGTGTGACAACATCCTATGCGTGAAAACCTTCTTTGCATGACAACATCATTTTCGCGAAAACATCCTCTACGCAACGACATTCTTTGCGCGACAACATTCTCTGTGCGACAACATCCTCTGCGCAGTGCGTAGTGAATTTTGCAATGTGCAATGAATTTTTCAGTGCACAATTGCAAATTGAAATGGGAATAAATAAATGATAAGCTTCCTTTTAAAAATGGCCCTTGGAGATGTTAGAGGTTGCCAGGCATAAAAAAAACATGGGTGCTGACAAGCATGACTTTGCAAATTGTTGACAAACCTCTAACCTTAGCCATGAAAATCATGGTGCTAACAACTGGCTCCAACGAGGATTCTATCATCCCTGTGAGTTAGCAAAGAATAGTAGACCAGGTGCCAATCCATTGGGATTCTCCCAAATGCAACTTTCCAACTATAATTTGTAACCTGCATCCACTGAAAACCCAAAACTGTATATGCTCCAAAATGGAATCTGAAACTAAGATGAAAAACAAAACTGCATATTTCTAAAATAAATGCTCATAGTATCGATCTTATTCACACTCCTACCTACTCTAAAAATGTTGAAATGAATACTCAATCAAGTGATGCTAAAGTGTCAATGCAGCCAATCAAGCAATTGGATTCTCAATTTTCCTCTGCTCATATTTTCCTTAAGAAGGAAGACAAATGTAAAAGATGGCAGTTGAAAACAAAAATTGAATCCAAAATATGTGCTTATGAATGGATCAAATTCCTCCTTCACCGATGACTATAATAGGATGGCCACAGAATCTTGAAAACCATGAAAAACCATTTCTTCCTGATGAACAAAAACAGAAAGACAAGCCTCTTTCATAAGTGTTTGTTGTTTTTGCTCTATTTCTTTTGTTCTGAGAACATTCTCAAATGAAATGGAAGCAATAGATTTGTCTACTCTTCCATGCATATCAACAAAAAAATTCATACATCCTTGACCATATTCAAATACGACAGCCATATTATGTGTATCAAGGCTATCCTCTTGTTCATCAAACAATTTTGGTTTGGTTTTATTAACCTTCTGAAAATTTTCTTGAGGACTATCATTTTGACTTTCAAATGAATGAATGGAAATAAGTTCCTTCTCATAATATTCTTGCAAATGTGAAAATCTAACAACATGCATTATTTCACAGTATAGATCTCCCTTGGATGCATTTTCAAAACCACGATTTTCAAAGGAATCAAATAAAACAACTACCTCTTCATTATATTTCTGTATTTCTGATTGAAAAGTGGCATACACTATTTTTTTGCTTTCCTGAAACTCTATGTCAGTTGTTTTTTCGCTGCTTGAAGTCTCCATAGATGCAGTTTCAAAATCCTCATCCATGTCTAGGACACTTAGAATTTGAACAACCACATCATTCACAGGGGAAGAAAGACAACTTTGAAACACTTTGTCTTGTTGGAAATCTTGTTGAATATCTTCATGAGGCTCAGAAGAAGGAAAATGACTTTTAGCAACAATTTCTTCATCAACTTCATCTTCACCCAAAGGGGAGGCTACTATTTGTTGTTGGGATGCATATTCATAAAAGGCTTCTATGATTTCACCACTCATACACTCTTCATCACCAAAAACATTTTCAAGGTACTTAATGAAATGTTCACAAACTTCACAACAATTTTCAAACACCAAGAATGAAGGATTATATTCTCCATAATGCTTAAACAATGTTATATGGAAATATTTAAGAGAGTATAAGTTGTATGGTTTTAAAACTTCATACCATGATCTTTCTTTCCCCTCTAGATTAGCCATAAACATTTTCATCAAACAATCCTCATAAAATTGAACCCCCAACTTACATATGTGCATGTGAAATCTAATCAAGTGCAAGGCAGCATCATTTCCTTTCCCATCTTCAAAATTATACAAATATTTTTGCCAATCTATGTGAGGAATACGATTTGGAAAGTCAGGAATATGAGAGCGATTCATTGGAGCATACCTTGCATATATGTAATCCATCTTGAAGCAGTGGAGTCATCAATAAAATATTTAGGCTATTGATTCTTTGGACAGTGGAGTCACCATGAAAATTTTGAATTCTAGATTCTTGAAAATGGAGTCGCCAGGTGAATGATAGACAACATTTTTATGTCTAAATATTTTTCACCATCGACACTCAAATATGAAATTTTATGTTTCTCCTAGGGAAGATTTCACCTTCTCTCCCCAGCAACAGCGCCAGAATGTTACCACTCTGTAAATCTATTTGTCTGATAAATAGATGATGAAGGTAACTTTTTCAACCAACTTTGAGACCCGAAACTAGCCTCTCAGATCTGGAGAGGGCTCTCTCATAAATGGTGTGGTCTCCGCGCAGGATATGAATTTGAAAACACTAGCTAGATTTAACACCAATGGTAAAATAGTTTCTGGTTATATTGACATAGAAAAGTAAAACTTGGGCTATGGGGTCGATCTGAGGAAGAGACAGAACAAATGATTCAGTGACTGGATTCGAGGGGAGAAGGCTAGGTGAGAAACAACCTTCAGTGTAAACCATAAAGTGTGGTGGGAGAAAAACACAGGAAGTAACTCAAGAGTGCCTTTGTGGACGAATTCAGAGTTAGCTTGAGAGGAAAATGTTTTGTCTAAGTGGCGTGAACAAGGGGCGTTGTATAGTGAATCCGCAGGTTCAAAAATTCATTCTGAAATAGACAGTATAAGATATGAAATAAAAGGTAACGGGAAACACATACACAAATAAAGAGACACAATACATCCAACTATCACAACTAGAATCTTTTCGTCAAATCATAGGACCTTTGCATTAAATTTCGGTCAAAAAACTCAGATTACATACAATAGTAGTCGTTTACTCAATTTTCCAACCAACCTTATTTACATAAAAATGATCCCCTTATATATAAATCTAATGTCACCCTTGGGTGTTAGGGTCGAGCTACTCTCTCCTAGAATCATGGATCTGTTTTCTTTGAAACAGAACAATAACTTCAACGGATTCACTAAAAATAGAAAACTTGACTTTGCCAGATCATAATCGTAACCGAAATATTCTTTATAGTCATTGATAATGATCCAAATTCGACCATATGGTTGTGATGATCCATCATTTTCACTGTTGGACACTCTGTCATCCCTGCACAATAAGTCTGCTACACAACAGTAACCTACAGCAAAAACATAGAAGAATGCATAGAAAACCGGTAAAATAGGAGTTAAATATGACATTGTATCTCACTGATAAAAAAATATTTTTAGAAACTGAGAGATTTTTTTGTAATTAATATTTTCATAAAGAAAAACCTCTCTCAGTTTCTTGAAATTCATCTCCAGCTCGCCAAAATACGTGTCGCAAAAACATGTCTCAGACTGGAAATCACGAAAACTGAAAAATAGGGCTCAAATATTCCTTCGAATCTCCCAATCCATGACACATTTTACAAATATGAGAGAGGCTTTTATTATTTGGTTTGTCCTCGACAAAAACCTCTCGGGTATTTTCAAAATTCCTCTCCAGTTGGTCGAACATTTATCTTGAATTTGACCACTAAACCAATAATTTGTGCAGTGCGACCTGTATCCTATGCGTAGGAAAATCCACTGCACAACAACATCCTATACGCGATAGCCCACTGCGCGACGAAATACATTGTGTGGAAACCTTCTTTGTGCGACATCATCATATGCGCGATGAAATCCAATCCGCGACAACATCCTATGCGCGAAAACCTTCTTTGTGCGACAACATCCTCTGCGCGATAGCATCCTCTGCGCAATGACATTCTCTATGTGACAACATCCTCTGCATGATAGCATCCTCTACACGGTGTGAAGTGAATTTTGCAGCGTGCAGTTGAAAATTGAAATGGGAATAAATAAATGATAAGCTTCCTTTTGAAAATGGCCCTTGGAGATGTTAGATGATGCCAGGCATAAAAACAACATGGGTGTTGACAGACATGACTTTGCAAATTGTTGACAAACCTCTAACCTTAGCCATGAAAATCATGGTGCTAACACACCAAAAATGGCATGACATGTACTATCCATCTAGAATAGTCTTATATGAAAATATATCAAAAATCACACCATTATCCATCAAACAAACTTGGTTCCATTACCAAAACCTTTGTGTTATCGTAATTTGCTATCAGACATTCTTCAAGGGTTGACATCAATGACAACCAACCCAATTAATAAACAATCTGCCCCTTTGGCATTGATGGCAACACCCTAATGCAATATTGAAGTCATGTCATGCAATAATGAAGTCATATCACTCATGATCCCCCTCGAACCATGCCTCTGCTATTTGCATCTGATAAATATCTCCCCCTTTGTCATCAATGGAAAAGGTATATTTTCATTCAGGGCTACTCCCCTTAACTAAATTGTCATTGGGGATACTCCCCCTGACTGAACTCTTCTTGAAACTAATCTCCTAACCTGAATTGTCCTCTTTATGGTGATTCCTTGTGTAAATATAATACATATAAGATAATCATTCAAAAGAATTCATTTTTGAGTAGAAATTACTCTAAGTCTCTGGAAAAGATACTCAAAGGCTTCCCTTGGAAGCAGTTTTGTAAATATGTTTGCCACTTTTTCTTTTGTACCCACATATTCAACTTTGATGTTCTTCTCTGCAACATGTTCCTATAGAAAGTGATACTTTATTGGAATGTTATTTGTATTGGAGTGCATCATCGGGTTCTTTGAGATACTAATAGATCTTGTGTTATCACAATAGATTGGAATGGACTTATCATACTCAACCTGTATATATTTCAGAGTTTGTTTCATCCTTAGAACCTATGTACAAGATGCAGTTGTTGTAATATACTTTGCCTCAACTATAGATAAGGATATTGATGATTGTGTATTGTTTGACCATGATACTAAACACTCACCTAAGTAGAATGTTTCTCCATTGGTGCTTCGTTGGTCATCAATGAAACCTGCCAAATATGCATCTGTGTAGGAAATAAGTGATAGATCATTTCCTTTTGGATATGATAATCCAAACTCTTATGTTCCTTTGAGATATCTGAAAATCCTCTTCACTGCTACGACATGTGTTTTTTTTGGTGTTTCTTGAAATCATGCCACTTGTCCAACTACCCGCATTACATATGGTCTAGATGTTGTCACATATAGTAAGTTTCCAATCATTGACCTGTATTTCCTCTGGTATGTAGACTATGAATCATCATCTTTGCTCAACTTGCAACTGGTTTGCGTAGGAGTAGTAACTAGTTTGCAATCTTCCATTTTGAACCTCTTTAACATTTCTTTGATATACTTAGTTTGAGAAATAAAATATCTTTGTTTTATTTGACATATCTGAAGACCCATAAAAAAGGATAACTCTCTAAGTAATGACATTTCAAATTCATTCTTCATATCCTTTGCAAATTTCTAGTTTAACCTGTCATCATTGCTTCCAAAAATAATATCATCAACATAAACTTCAATTAATAAAATACTATCTTGAGTTACCTTGATGTAGAGGTTGTTGTCTGCACTTCCTTTTCTAAACCCTTCCTGCTATATATATTTATCCATTCTAGAGTACCATGCTCTAGGAGCTTGTTTTAGACCATACAAGGCCTTTTTCAATTTACACACATAATCTGCGTTCTCTAACAATTGAAATCCTTCTGGTTTTTCAATGTAGACTTCTTCTTCAAGTTCTCCATTTAGAAAAGTTTATTTTACGTCCATATGATATACTTTAATATTCTTGGAGAAAGCATAAGCTAAAAGCAATCGAATTTCTTCCATTCTAGCAACTAGGGAAAATGTCTCTTCAAAGTCAATTCCTTCAACCTGTGCACATCCTTTACATATCAATCTAGCTTTGTTCCTTGTAATCTGTCCATCTTCATTCAATTTATTTCTAAATACCCACTTTGTGCCAATCACATTATTATTCTTTGGTCTTGGAACCAATTTCCAAGTATCATTCTTCTCTATTTGATCCAATTCTTCATCCAAAGCCTTATTCCAAAATTCATCATTGTTGGCCTCTTCAAAAATGTTTGGTTCAATCGTAGATGAGAGTGATAGGTGCGTTTGTTCTAGTGAACGGATTCTTCTTCTAGTCTCAACTCATGCATCTTTGTTTCTAATAATCTGATCTGAAGGATGATTCTCTTGTACTCATTTTCTAGGTGTCTTTGGAGGCACTTGTTGAACTTACTCTTCTACTTTTTTCTGATCCTCTTCATCTTCCCCTTATACTTCTTCTTCGTAAAGATTTTCCATTGATTCATTTTATTCTTCTTTTAATTCTCATCCACCTGTTTCATAAATCGTTACATTGATGCTTTCCACAACTTTGTTCAACCTCAGATTGTAACACTTCTATGCTTTCCTTGTACTTGAGTATCCAACAAGTACTCCTTTGTCCACAAGAGAGTCAAAATTTCTCATTCTGTCATCTTCTCTTTTGTTGTAGCATTTACTTCCAAATACTCTGAAGTGATTCACATTTGCTAGTCTTCCTTTCCATAGCTCGCAGGGATTTTTTTCAGTGTTTTTGATGAGCATTACTCTATTTTGAATGTGAACCGTTGTATGCACTGCATGTGTCCAAAATATATCTGTCAATTTGGAATCCATTAACATTGTTCAATCCATTTCTTGTATTGTCATGTTCTTTTTTTCAACAACTCCATTATGTTGAGGTGTCTTAGCAATGAAGAATTTCCTTTTTATTCCATGCATGTTGCAGTAGTCCATAAATTCCTTTGAAGTGAACTATCCTCCATTATCAGATCTCAAACGTTTGATTTTTTAATCCATTTCATTTTCAACCATTTCCTTGTATACCTTGAAGTTTTCAAAAGTTTCTGACTTATTCCTGAGAATGAAAACTGTAGTCATTTTTGTATAATCATCAACTAATAACATAAAGTATTTCTCACCTTTTAAACTCTTTGTTGTAGTTTGTCCAACTAGATCAGTATGAACAATTTCCAGTGGTCTTGACGTTGAATATTCCTTTGATTTAAACCTAGTCTTTGTTTTCTTTCCTTGTTGACAATGCTTTCATAAAGTGTTGGTTGGTTTCGTAATCTGGGGAATTTCTCTAACTGCTTCATTTTTGTTGACTTTGACAAGGTTATCAAAGTGTGTGTGACCCATTATTCTATTCCATAGCCAACTTTCATCTTCCTTTCCTAGACAACACTTCTCATTTCCAATTTCAGATAATACATATATGTTGCTTGAAGATCTTAGAGTTGTTGCAATCAATTTTCCTAAAACTTATTTTCTTATCTCACACTTTTGTGAATCAAAAGTAACTTTATGACCTTGGTCACACATTTGACTCACTTTTAGAATATTATGTTTCATATCTTCTACTATTAGAAAAAAAAAATCTTTGGCATTCTTGTTTCCAATTTTGACTGTTCCTTTTCCAATGATTTTAGTTGAATCATCATTTTCAGAGACTGATCCATCTCTTTCCTTTCTTAATGTAATAAACATGTATTTATCACATTTCATTTATTTTGAACAACCACGGTCAACACACCAACCACGTTTCCTCTGCTTAGCTTGTAAAGAAAGTGTGCATTCTTCCTTACTATATTAATTTTGCTTCTGTATCCATGTTCTCTTTTGAGGTTCCTATATGTGATTGTTGTATGTGATTGTTTTTGTTATTTTGTGGTTATCTAGGAGGAAATGTCATTCTGCAATCTTTGGCTATGTGTCCAAAGTTGTTACACTTGTAGCATTCCACTTCAATGTTCAATGATTCAAACATGTTGTAACATCTTCTCTCT
This sequence comes from Picea engelmannii, assembly GCA_009831015.1. Taxonomy (NCBI): domain Eukaryota; kingdom Viridiplantae; phylum Streptophyta; class Pinopsida; order Pinales; family Pinaceae; genus Picea; species Picea engelmannii. Next base: position 189,940 of record ML789822.1, read on the forward strand.
GTTTCACTAGGCCTTCTTAGATAACCCTTTTGGGTATGACTTTCAAATTTTTTTATGTTTATGTTGTTAGCTCTACAATTCATATCTTTATTTCCAAAATTATTACATGCATAACATAAACCAAAAAACATAGTTTAATACCTAGGATTTGAAGATCTTATGAAAGGAGTTTCTCTTCTAAATCCTTCTTCTTTCTGAGACCTATCTATCATTCATTGATTATGAAATATGAATCTTCTCGATGGAGGAGTGTCCTTGTAATCTTCTTTGTAGGTCTTCATATCTCCTTTGATTTTTTCTGCGTAGCTTTTTGGATATGTTTCTTGTTTTTTTGTTTTGGATCTTGATTTGTTTTATGTTTGATTTTATCCAAGTTCGGACTTGTCATGATGATGTTTTTGACTATTGATAATGTTATCCAAAACTTTTGAGTTGTTCTTCATACTTTTCTCTTGAAGATCCTTTCTTAATGTGATAATCTCTGCTTCTAAATTTTCAATGATCATGTCTCTTTCTTTTAGTTGTTCTTTGAGTACTTCTTCAATTCTTTTATCTTCTTCTATTTGAACCTTCAAATTTTTGATCATTTGTTCTAGTTCCTGAGTTTCTTCTTTCTTGTTTAGTTTTGCTTGTAGCTTCTTGTTTTTTTTTTTATCTTCTTATAACGTATATGGCACACAACAATTCTTCTCGGCAGTCAACTTCTACCTCTTCATATTCTGCTTCGGTGTCTTATTTATCAGTGTCTTCTAATTCCATGAATATAACTCTTTTTGTTTCACTGGCACTGACTTCATCTTAATCTGATGAGGAGATGTATTCTTTGGTGCATAAGCTTTTCTTGAAATCTTTCTTTGTGGTTCTTTTTCCTTTATATGTTTGTTTGTTATTTGAGTAATCTTCATTGTTCCTCTTATTTTTCTTATGAGGACATTTTTTAGAAAAATGACCAATACCATCACAATTAAAACAAATCAATGGAAAATTACCTTTATATTTGTCATTGGTTCCTTTGTTCAATATTTTGACAAAGTTGGTCATTTCTTCACCAACTTCTGAGATGTCATTGTTGTTGCTATGTTCTTTTTCCTTTTGCTTTCCCTTTTTCTTTGATATTTTGGATGCTTTGAAAGATGCTTCATTTATATCTAAATTTTCATGTTCAGTTCTCATTTCATATGATGTGAAGATCATAGATGATTTTAGGGGCGAATTTTCACTCATGGGAAAAATTTTAGGGTTTAAATTTTTTAAGCGGCGAAATTTTATTAAAATAATTTTTAGGAAAATTAAAATTTTTAGCCCAAAGATTAAACTAAACATTATATATGGTAGATCATTCATCCTATAAAGAAAATATGAAAATCCTATGCAAAGAGGGTTCTCCCTCCCGACTTCATGTCAAAATATCCAATTCGCCTCAATTTTTTGGAATGCAGTGTTTTTGGTGAGTGAATCACCCTTCATAACCTGGAATCAAGGCTTAGGGAAAATATTTTTCGCGCATCTTCTCAAATCAAGGTTCATGGGACTGATTTGACCCATGGATTCCAATGGTAACGATTTCGCCCATGTATATGTAAATGGGCATGAAAATGTATATTTTTCCCAAATCAAATCAGTAAGGGAGAGGGTGATGAAATTGTAAATAGTCTGAAATGAGATTCAATATTGGTGATTCAGTGAACATACTCAGCATAGTCTCTTTGGGCAGTGATTTTTTTCTGATGTCCATAAAATCTACCTGCAAATTGTTGGAGAGGGTATGTCGCTAGCCTGTGGGATGTTGTTTCTTTCACAAATGATAATTTAGGTTTTTTTTTCAAATGTAACCTATTTTAGATTCATTGTTTATTATTAATCACTCGCCATTGATAATAAAAAAATCATAATCCTATCTATTGTATTTTTCTATATTTGAGGTGGGGTCCCCTATGTTAGGGTGTACCCTTGATGTACCCTATTGTTCCATGAAAATTTTGGTGGTCTCTTTAGATGTACTGGGTACCTATCTTTACATCCCTACATCCCCATGCACTGGAAACTCAATGGAGAATTGGTTTCTAGCCTGTTGGTAAATTTAAAATACATCAAAAACGTACAGTATGCTCTTGAAGTTAAATAGTTGAACTCAGCTTAGATTTGGAATGATTTTTCTAACCGACCTTTTAATTTATGTTGTTTTTAGGATGATAGTAGTTTTCATTATGATCATTCATCTTGATTTCCTTTTTTTCAACTTTGCTTTCTAAATTTAGGCTACTAAGCTACAGATCCACTATATTTGCAGTTGCTCCCTTGCATTTCAATACAAGGACCAAAAGGATTCTGCAATCCATGAAGTATATGTGATCACCTCCTTTGCTTGAAATTCAACTGATTTTGGGGGTTTACGTTCTTGGTGCTTTCATGATATTTTGAGATAGTGACATGGGTGTGCACCAAATACTAGATCCACTTTTTTTTTTTTTTTGTTAATTTGTGCGGGACCTGTTGGCTATGCGATTAACTTGTGGCTTGAGAAACCATGACTCAAGGGAATATAATCCGTCAAAATCACCCGGGGATCGCACCCGGCCTGAGCCACACCAACCCTTAACATGGTTGGATTTTTTGTCCCCATAGGTTTCGAACCGGTGACTTTAACATCACGGAGTGGCTTAACAACACACTCCGTCACCGACTGTCCTACACCTCGGGGACAATACTAGATCCACTTTATTCTTCATTTATGAGAACAATTTTTTTCCTGAAAAAATCCACAGCCTCTCTTATGCTTGACTTATTTTTGTTTGCCTGCAATAACCTTCAATAAATTTGCATTTTGTCTTCTTCTTGATTTATTTTTGTTTGCAAGTAATCACCTTCAATTTAGGATACCCCTAACATTATTGCTATGTATATGAATGGGATAAGTTTGTGTGACAACATTGATGTTGTTGCAAGTATTGTTTTTCCCTTAACCTTCAATAAATCTGCATTTTGTCTTATGCTTGATTTTTTTTTGTTTGCAAGTAATCACCTACAATTTAGGATACCCCTAACATTATTGTTATTTATATGAACGGGATGAGTTTGTGTGACAACATTAATGCTATTGCAAGTATTGTTTTTCCCTCTTTGGAAAATTACTGAACAATTGTATCTACAACCACTTTTTAAAATAGTTGCATAGGGATTGTTACAATTTTGTAGGGTTCTTCATGAAACACCATACAGTGTTCCCGATACCAAGAATGGGTGAAATATGCTTTATATTCAGTGATGCAAGTCAAGTCTTATTGGCATTTTCCTGGATAGGTGGATTTAAATTTGAAATGGATGGTCAAATTCTGTATCCAATTACTGACCCTTTGGGTGTCAATTGATGCATTGAATACAAGTATTACACTTTTTCATTTTAAGCATCCAAAAAATATTATATGTTGGAAAGCGTTCCCTGCCAAATCCAACCCATAAATGCCATGTTCCATTGTTTTCCAATCATCCTAGGACCTATTGTGACCCATTGAGGATAAATTGGATGAACAGTGAAGAGATTGGAGGATGAATATAGAATGTCATTGAATTGTGTAATTTTATATATAGGTCTTTTCCATTGCATTCACATACTACACACACCTAATATGTCTGGGAAAAGGGTTCCTACGCCCTATATTGATTCCACGAATACTCTAACAAATTTTGAACTTTTCCTTGGTACTTAATTGATCTTTCTGTATTTATATTATTTTGTTGGCTAATTCATCTTTTTCTAATTTATTTATGGAGTTGAAAGAGTGTCTTGCAAAGATGTGTTCGACAGCTAAATATTTAAATATGTTTTTTTCTTTAAATGTTTTTTATTGATTGTAATGTCTTCAAGTTTGTGTAGGTGATAGACATCATGCAACTAAACAACATGATGAGTGACCATGAAATATATTTCAAGGAGAGGCTCTTGATTCTAGTTATCCATCTTGAAACCCTTGTGAATGGGACCTAATACATTGAAATGGATATTTATGAAAAATGGGAAGTAGCGGTGTTGTATCTAGAGGGTGCACCTAATGGAAAATCCATCTATTTAAAAAACAACATGCCAGAAAAAACTAAACATGGCTTACTTGATTCAATGAAAAGAAGCTCCCAATCAGACAATAGAAATGTAGGGTAATATCTATCCATTTCTAATGGAAATCTTAGGAATGCATTTGCACAATTTTCCCATGATTTGAGGTAGGAACAAGGACACATGACTTCTTGAGGGTATATCAAGAGATGCTCCTGATGGAAATTCAATTGATTCAACTCTCAAAATATCATAATCACTAAGAGTGTTACTTGAGAAAAAATGATGGAACAATGGAGCATAGCCATCCATTGTTTTTTTTTAGCATTTAAGGGAAGTGAAACTTCTCAATGTGATCTGATGACACACAGTTTTAAAAAGTTTTTATGGAGTAGTGTTCTTTGATTTAGTAGTAGTATCCACGAGTCTATTTGTCTAAAATATTTAATGAATTGTACATATGGATTTCATATATGTTCCATAAGAATATTTTTTTTTTGTAAATAAAAATAATTATATTACCTTGCAAAAGAAAAAATACTTACGTGTCTAGATATACATGTGAGCAAGCCATTTGTTCTGCCACCGAGGTGGAAACCAGAATGCAAAGGCGTGACATCTGTCCATAGTTAAATGACTTTCAAAAAAGACGACAATTGTTAAATTACAACCACGGGACTTGCCACCTGTTCTACCATTCTCGTGGAAACCAGAATAGGCAGTGGACTAGGCGCCTCGACCTGAATCATAGACAATCAAAGCTGAGCCTATTGGGCCTAAACCGAGGACTGAAACAGAGACTGGTGTAGGAAAAATTGCAAAAAACTTTAGCCATTGACCCAAATAAAAAACCTGCAAGAAGTTATGCATGCGACGAGCTAGGGAATCCATCGTGATGGAGTTTGAAGGTGAAGGGATGACATCATATTCGTAAGAAGCTCTTCTTAGGCTCACTTGACAGGGAAGTGTAGAGGGCATCCAAGCATTTTCCAAAGAGGCTCTGGCAGTGTTGTTGCTCGTCCAAGTCCCTCCTCATTTCAAATATCAAAACCAGGTGGTCGTCCATGAGTCGATGGGTGTCTGGAGATGGATGGTAGTCTGCATGAGCCTGGCTCTCCTTCAAGGTAGCAGCAACTGAGTCCATGATGGTTTCTTCTTCCATGGAGGCAGTTGAATTGCGTTTCGAGTGGCCCTCTAAAGGTAAGGCCTCTTCTTCCACTATGCATCCCATAGTGTATAACCCCTATATTGGATTGGTGGTGCAAGTAGCAGGTTGGCGCTCCAGGATGGTCGAGGGAAGGAAAGGAAAAAAAATTTCCCATTTGGGAGGAAATTCCTCTTCCACTGGGAAACCACCATGGAAACTCTTAGTCCTAGGAGGACGTGTTTGCTATAGAGCATGTGCGTGCCAATTGAGCCTCGAGATTCCTGGAGGGACCTCATCCAAAAATGGAGCTTGAGAGATAAGTCCCTAGTCGTGGTGAGGCCAGAGCTCTGAAGAGGCCTGTGTAGGCCAATTCTATCCCGAAGAGCCCGAGTGGTCTCTACCTAGCGTAAGAGATCGAGAGGCAGTCCCTGACCTATTGTGCCATCCGAATATATTGTAGTAGGATGGCCCTCGACGGGGCTTGCCCCGTTCTCTTGGCATGTGTGTGTAGGGCACCAGGATAGCGAAAAAACCGTAGGAGCAAGCTGAGTCATGGGGCGGGATCAACAGAAGAATGTTGGGCTCTCGGCGCAAACGCCCCATATAACATTTCCCACACAATGAAAAGACCAAGAGGCCAGTGGAATTTATGTATCTGGCATCCATTACTGCAGGTGTGATGGCGATCTCAAGGATCGTACTGAAGACGAGAAGTCGAGCCCAAGCTTCCATTAAGGCTCGATGCATTAAGGCTTGGTGTTCAAGCATGAGAGCCATCATGACTAGACAGGGAGGGATGGTGGTGATGAGAGGCTTTAACTACCCTCGTGATCACCCCGTACAATGATGCATGTGGCCCATGTGTCACGCCATCGAGGGAGTTCCATAACAATCTTCATAATCCATGAAATTCAAATTATTGCCAAAGTAGTTCCTATTATTTTTTGCTTCAACAAGACACCAAAAAATAGTCATCTAGTCAATATTAATTTGGTGACTGGTTATTCCGTAATAATATGTTCATTTTATGTTGAATAATGATCTATCATCATAATTTACTTTTTTGTTAAAAAATTATTTTAATTGTTGCTTCAACAAAACATGCAAATGAGATATTGTTGTAGATTTGTCACTATTTATTCAATCACTACAAGTTGATTTTACATCCATTGGTCATGATGAATTGAGCTTCCTAGAGTGAAATTTTGATAGTGGCTATCACTCGGATATCAAATTTCTCAAGAAGATAAACTTGAGAGAGAGAGAGAGACATTGAAGATGTTGAATGGTCTTCTTTTGAATATGGTAAAGTCTAATTGTTTAGATTTATTCATTTCTATTGTCTTGGGGGAAAATAAGGAATTCTAGGCACTAATTCTTTATTCTCTCTCTCCCCCATTGCAGTATGAGATAAATTCCCATGTTTTTATCTTGTCTCTTGCAACATAGTGTTTCAGGATGTTGGAAATTCACAAGGGTGGCACAAAACCCATCTGATGTAGTATGTGCTATACTTCTCAAGAGGAAAACCTTGCTTATGTTGGCATTAATCTTTGGTGAAAATGATAATTTATTGAATCCTATATGAAAGCATTGGTCATTTCTTTTTAACATTTCAATGGTTGGAATCTATAATCATAACAATCAAACTTGCTTCTGAAGTTGACACATGGGTTTGAAAAATAATGAGATCAATGGAAAGTAATTTGGGCACATTTGATAGTTTATTATGGCTTCAGATGGGGAGTTATGAAGTATATTGAATTTTGAATTTTAATTGTAAATTTTTTTTTAAGAACCACGAACAACAAACAAGCCATGTAAAACAACCATATGAAAGGAGAAAAATATCATAAACAATTAGCATATTTTCTAATAAGAAAATGAGCAGCATAGAATGAGTCTGCATGGAGCAAAGGAGACTGATTGTAGCAGGTATACATGCCCTTAGAAATTTTATTGTTGCTATTTTTTGGATGCCTTCACATTACCTTCCACCATGCCACTGTGATATGGTGTAAAGTTGTTAAGGTTTAAGCTATTATTAGAGTTCTTTGCATTTCAATAGATAACAATAACATAAGATAGGATCAGTGAGAAATACACAATCACAAGAGACACATCATTTATCTTGGGAAACCCTCATGGGGGAGAAAATCTAGCAAAAACTTCCTTATTATAGATAGACAATACAATGCCAAGAGATAACTCAAACAAATACAAAAATTCCTCTCCCAAACTTGCTCCTCAAATGAACAAGTGAGTGTGTGTCTAAGTGAGGCACTAGCCTCCTTATTTATACAATTCTGGCACATGTGAAAGTGTCTCTTCACTGACAGGGCCGACTTCTTCTTCTACGTGGTTATAACCACCTTTAATATATTATGGGGGCGACTTCTTATTCCGCCTATTACAATTATACTTTAACCAATCTGCAAAAGGGGATTTGGTCTTTTAAAATAGCCAACATGATCAATACGCAATAGGGGATTGATCTAATGAATAATACCACAATAATAATTAGAATACACTTTGCAGTTACATTATTTCAACAAAAGTGAGGAGAAATGTCCCTCATAAGTATTGTTGGGTGAAGTAAGAGTTCCAAATCCTAGCAAGAATGCAACACCAAGTTGATGGCAGGCTCAATATAGCCTTGAATGAGAAAGAATAGGAACTCTAGATGCAGCCCTAAGCAAGATCTATGAATGAACAAATACAAGATCAAGAATCCTAATGTGTGTATGGTTGGAATTCTCTCAACCTCGCGGTTGTCAAGCCCTATAAATACTACTTGAATGGCGAGTTAGACTTTGGATTTGTTGAACTGAGATCCTCCCGTGCATGAAAATGGTTTTAATTATTGTCAGCATTTCAATGATGCGAAGAGGTGATCCAAAATGTAACTTTTATAAGAAACACATAACAGAGAATTAATTAACCACTATTGATAGTGGTTTAAATAATGGATGTGAGCTGGCCCATTTAAGGACCAAATTTTAATTTTTTCTTGCAATAGCTTCAGCTGAAGTTACGCACCTATCAAAGACAATACAACAGTTAAATACCTTTGTTGTGACATACCCATATTTAAGAATATAAAAATATTACTGAAAACTAAATAAAAACACTGCTGCAAAAGCCACTTGTAACCTATCCATTTTAGAAATTAAATTACATACTTTGTGTGAAAAACAAATTTAGTAGACTGCCAACAACATTTTCCCCACAAAAAGCATAGATTCAATTCAAAATATGTTATGTGTGTGATTAAAGAGATGGATAAGCAGGTTTTCCCTTGAGAGAACACAAAAGCATAACTATGGTTTTTGACCCAAACAATACTGAATCCACAAAGGTATTGCTCCAAACATGTAATTGTCTTGTCAAAGGACATCCACTGCCATACAAAAGTAACTTAACAAGCAAGCTCTCATGGAAAGTAAGAAATATTCCAATTTCCATATGAACTGATTATGGTAATTGACCACTCACTTTAATACGAACTTACAAGGAAATTTGCACTCAAACAACTTGAAGAGTTCTAATAGCCATCTCTTCCAAACAAAAATAGGTATTGGAGAACTTGTCAGTAATAGAACATCAATAAATACCATACAAAAGTCCAGATTTAAAGACTTGGAGTTAAAACATTTCTGGGAAAGATTGCTAGTTTAAACCAATCACATATTTGAGAGAATGAAAGGACAGAAAATGGATGTATGCAATTATCATTTCAGAACATTAAGAGAGATTCAGACCTCGACACTTAAGAAAAGAAAGCATCCAAATTCACAATTTAGCATCTTTGTTTGAATAGTAGCAAAATTTGTTGGAGTTCATGCTTTAACCCAAAATAAAACTGGCACTCAAAATCCATACTAGAGATAGGCTTAGCAAAAGGACAACTCCTACATATATAAATAACTTTCTGCACACAGAACTGAAATTATAAGAAAAACCTATGATCGTCTGTGTATGAAATTCTAGTATCCAGATGAAATTCTAGTATCCCATCATGATTAGAATATAAGTACCCCAACAACTCCGTAGACATTGTAATAAGGCTCTAAATGTTTTACATGTATATCATACATTTTGAAAAGGAAGTCACAGCTCCAAGCTAGACATCAAATTGGTGTATGAGACCTATAATTCTAGCTATGTTGACAACACTCTAGCACTAAGACCAATACCATATTTGTCACTGTATCCATTTTTTATTCTCCACCTAAAGCCTTTGTGGGTATGCTTTCTCGTAAGGTTGTACAAGTTGAGATCAAAGTCATTCTTATGTAATGGTTATGACCAGTTGTTAGTGAATAAATAAATGAATACTACTTGCATTCACTATAATACTCCCATATTAAGGAAAGGCATGTCTGCCACATCGTGATAAGAGGAAGCTTCTGTCAAAACATAGAGAGAAAAACCACAAAGAAATGTGTATATGAACAAATGTGCTCTAAAAGGTCACTTATTCTATGTTCACAAACTCTGAAAAAATATCATTGCAAATTGAATGGTAAACAGAGATGTAAGACAGACAAAGGTCGATTCTTGCCCTCGAAAGGTTGCTAGTTCCATTATCATAGAGCCATCCATGTTATGGTCTATTAAAGATCACTTGTTCGACACCCATGGAGTCAATCTCTGTGTGTGTGCGAGGATGTGTTCTGAGTGAATCCTTTTGGTTAAAATATAACCCAGCATTATCAAAATTAGGTGGCACACTGTTTAGCATTTGGAGGCGTTAGAGGGTAACTAAACCGAGACTCTGGTTGTACCAATATTCTTTCATTACTGGTTGAGATTTCACTCCGATAGATGCATCAAATATGTTTCTCATCCAGTGACTCTGGTGCACAATAAATACGCATGATTACTTGTGGCAATAGGGCATCCATTCCTTTGATATATTGTACTCTTTCACTACCGTGTCGATCGGTAAAGCCATTCCGCTGTTCTTGCTTGTACTTTTCGAGTTGGGAGACTATTCAACCAAGCTGACATTTTTCTTGACTAATCTAGCTTGATTTTCAAGTGTGAACTTTGACATAGCATTTGAATACTTACAGTGAATTCCTAAAGTTCTTATCACCAGTGACCGGTAGAGCCCAACATACACGGCAACCAATATCCAGCTGGTTATGTAGCATTGACTGCTGCGGTAGGTGGTTTGTAGGTCGTTGGATTCAAAAGTGATTCAAATCCAATGGCCTACAAACCATCTGCAAACCATCTGCAGCAACATTCAATGTTGACTAGAAAATATTATTCGCCCAACATACACGATCTATACAATAGCATAGTGATCTGTACAATCTATTAACACTTTTGAGTTGATTTTCTAGGCATTAATACAAAACTTTTCATTCACATAGTTTTTGGAGGTCATTAGAAAGCTTCAGACACATTGTATGAGAGTAAATGGTTCAGTGGTATAGGCTTTTGATACCACTTGTAAATAGTTTTTTATTTTTTATTTTTTAAATTATATATCTTGCAGGGTAAACAATGTTGTCTCGAGCATATTAAGCCATGTATGATTTGCAAATGTTAAGATTGGCAATGTCTATAGCTCTGAAAAATCTAACAAGCAAGCGTAAGTTCCTTTGGGGTACCAGGAGATGGCCTTGATCCTTAATGAGGACTCTATAAAGGAGTAGAGAAATGACAATCCTTTGTGTAGGTTCTATGACATGATGTGTATATTGGTAGAGCATGCCTGCTACATTGTTTTGCACGTGGTTCTGATAAAAGGAACTAGAAAGAAATAGTCAATATAGATCTCAAATTGAATGGGTTGTCTCCACAATTGTCACTTGTTCAAATTCTAGTGGATCCAACAATAAGAGAAAAAAAACTATAAAACAATGTAAACTTTAGATAATATGAATGTGGAAAACAATATCAACTACCTTATGGTCGTCTGAAACTTTGGAAACAAGAAAGTACTGATACTAATCTTAATTACACAAAGAGGGTGTTAAAAAAATTAGCCTATGAAATTATCAACATGTTGAATAATACACCCTTTTTAAGCTATGAAGAAGCAATCAACCTTCAAAAATTTGGTTCTAAAACTGAATATTTCTGTAACTCTTTGGCAATTTATGCCCCACAAGGATCGAAATAAACTAATCAAAGCATCATACGGCCGAACAGCCTAATTGTTTTGAAAAACGATATGAGTTTTAATGGGTTTAGATTCATCACACTACATTCATCTTACTGATTTCTAAAGCCAACAATTGGGACAAATCATTCATACTTTAACATAGTTTGAACATTTATCAAATTATAACATTCATTTTGATGGATTAGTGTCTTAACTAGTGAAACGCCTTGGTGGATTATAAAATTGTCACATATATTTCGGTCTCTTTCAAGACTGAGATCGTTGGTTAAAGGGTACTAACATTTGATTTGGATGCATATGGTAATGATTTTATGTTTCTAATGCATGAGACAAAAAACCACTAAACTAGCCATTTTAAGACAGATGTGACATTTTCCGATGCAGGATACATAGGACTCCATTAGTCCACCGTGTGTTATTTGGGTATACTATGAAATTTACCTTTGATATTCATGGCTACAATAAGTCCATTATATAGGCACAAACAAAGACTTGCATTTACTTATGTTTTCAAAAGGACCCTACCTCTTCCATTCTTTGAATTCGAAGGACATGTAACATTAAAGGTTTTGGACAAGTAGGAAAGGAAAATAAACCGAATGGTGATAATTCTTGCCATGTGGATCCTTCTACAAAATTCAAAATCAATAGACCCTCTTTCATTAAAATCAAGGATTTCAGATTTATTCCAAATCTGGACACTATTTGAGATAGTGTCACATGCATGGATTATAGGATGCATTTGCAACTATGTTTAAAATTTAATAAACATAAGTAATTGAATTAAAAATTGTATTTCAGTCATTCTTTTAGATGGGTATTTGACATTTGTTGAGTAAATTTTTTTTTTCATCTTTTTGTCATGTTTATTTGACAAACATATGGTATTAGGTTGAATATATGGATTTGATTATTCTTTGGGAACTCAATGTGTTTTCCATAATTATAATTACTTTCTTTATATATTTGATGGTTCAAGGAAAGATTTTGTTATTTCCTTTCACTTTGTGGTACGACTTAAGCAAATTCACCTTTTAGGGTCTACTATGTTTATTTTATATTTTCTTTGAAAAGACTTATTGGTTATTTAGAAAGGGAAATGAGCTCTACTTGGTTAAGTGAAGAGAAAAATGGTCTATGCACTAGATTCTAATGTATTCATCATAGGAGACCTATTAGCATGAGACCGACATTCCTCTAATGCAATTATACTTTTGATGCCAAGAATAAAAGAACATTACATGTAGCTAGTGTAGGATGACATAATGTTTATTGCACTATCATTCTTGAAGTCAAAGTTGAAGAACAAGCTTGAAAAAAACCATTCAATAGTTTATGCTAATAATGCACATGTTATGGAGAGTTCCATGTAACTAAGAAAGTGGTATCCTTATTGGTGCTTGTATCACATGGAAAAAATAGCTTTCTTTATAATTCAGGATCATTTATTTCTTCATTACTTTTCTGCAACTCAATTTTGGGAATGAGTATGTAGTAGGATTCAAGTGACAGACATTACATGTGCTATCCTTAATGGGCTTAAAATGGATGATAGGACTTTGACTATGTACCATGCTATTTCCAGGTATATATATATATATATACATGATGACATAATAGCCCTTACTTAATGTACATCTTTTATTGCTCATGCTTAATTATGGAAATCTAACTGAGACTATCTCTTTTTCTGAGGCCTAATATATGCCCAACCTTTATTACAAAGTTATGTGTCCCTTTACTTTTTTATAAGACAATAAAAATACAAGGGATAAAAGAGACCTCTCTTCTTTGGAAAGGGGTCATTTTTTAATGCAAATGGATTATTAGAGAGGAATTCATGCATGGAATGTGACCTATCAATATTCTTATACTTTTGAATTTATTAATGGATAAAATTATGTGCACTCCTATTTAAGAACATCCTATAATGAAGTTGTTTGAAGGGTCATTTCATAATCGATGAATCGGTAATAAAGAATCTATAATAGAAGTGGTAGAGAAAACATTAATATATCCAGAGCTTCAAAAAAGTGGTGGTTTGGGTCAACACATATGAACATTGTGGTAAAATATCATACAAATCGATAGAGGGATATGCAAGAGTGTACAGTGAGAACCTTGACAAACATAACTCCTAATGCTTGTAGCATATTCTAAAGGATGGACAAATTATGTTTCTTTTTCCAACTATGTAAAATGAGTATATTATAGTTTAATGAATACATTTTCCTATTATTATAAATAATTTTATACTTTATCAAAAATTCTCCAAGACTTTACAATATTTTATAATTTAGTGAAAGATTCACTAAGATTATTACAAGATTATATAATTGACTAAAAGATTCGCCAAAAAATTATATATACATATTATAATATTGATGAAATAGCCTTCAATTTTTCATATGTATCACGGGGATTCGCCCATTTATTATACATATAAATTTAGAGGGGGTTCTTAAAATCACCTTTGGTGAATATTCCATGTAGTTCGTCCATGCTTATTGAGTCTAGATCTGCTCTTTCTTCTAGTGTTGATATCTTAGGATCAAATCTCATAGGAAGAGATCTTAGTACCTTTTGAACAATTACAGATTCTTTAGTTTCTTCTCCCAATCCTATGATTGCATTTATTGTTTCATCGACTCGTAAGAAGTAAGCTGCAATATTCTCGTCTTCCTTCATCTTTAGTTGTTCGAACTCACCTCTGTAAATTTGAAGCTTTGCTTCTTTGACTTTTGAATCTCCTTCATAATTATTTTGAAGCTTGTCCCAAATCTCTTTAGTGGATTTACAATGTATAACTTTGGTGTATATTGATTCACAAAGACCATTCAGAAGTGCATTTGTGGCTTTGGAATTATTTTGCTTGAGTTTTATTTCTCTTTCATTTGTCGGTGGAACTACTGGTTCATTGTATCCATCTACAACAGATTGTCAAATTTCAAATCCCTTTGCCTGTATATATGTTTTCATCCTTCTGCTCCAAAATGTATACTTTTGTCCATCAAACTGTGGTATTCCATTTTTATACATGTTGTTGCTCTCCATGATGTACCTTGCAATGGTTAAACTGATTTCTAAAGGAACCTCTCTCTGATACCAATTGTTGGATTACTGAGAGGGTGGGTGAATCAGTAATAGAGCAATCAAATCCTTTTCAACCATAAAATGTAATTGTTATATCAATATATAATTGTCACCCAATAGTTGCAGAGGAAATAAACAATGAACAAATGAACAATCATACACATACACAGTACACCAGTGTTTTACATGGAAACCCAAAGTGAGAGAAAACCACATAATGTTTTTTCCTATATGTATTTAAGAGTTACATTCATTGGAAGCACCAACTTCCTTTGTTTTCCAGCTGCAACTAGAAGGAGGCTCCAACCCCCTAGTTTCTCAGGCTACAACATGAGGGAAGCTTCAAATCCCTAATTCTCTAGCTACAACTAGAAGGATGCTGCAACCCCCTATGTTCTCCGGATACAACCGGAAGGTGGCTACAACCACCTGTCCTTGCCCCATCCAACTGCCATGAAATATAAATGTCAAATGTAGACAACCTATCACTATCACTGAATCAACCACTGCCACTGTCAACCTGTACCAATAACCTGCAACAACCTATACGAAACAATATGTACCAATAAACTGAACCAACATGTACCATGGATCAACTACACATCAACTATGACTCATCAATATGTACCAACATCATCAACTATACACATAGTGTATGTGCCAACTCATCAACTACTTGTCTCAACCATGTACCCAACACGTGTCTCAACCATATACCAAATACATACACCAATATAACCATCAAATATTCATCACTCTATCCATAAACAAAACACCATAAACCCTTACATCAAACCATGTGCCATAAACTCACTATTATGTAGCCTCAAGCTAAACCAACAACTTCAGCTACACATCACAACCAAAAGACCAGTACCCATATGCCAAATACCAACAAAAAAATACCAACTCTATCCCTCAACAAATCTGATATATGCAACAATATTGAACATCCAATACCATCTCAAGAGATAATCCCTAGCTCACAAAACATACCTTAAGCAATATGTTCCACATCTCTCATAAATATACCCCAACCATGTTGTTTTCGTGATTTTTCTGCCGCACTTTTTCTGCAGCAATTTTTCTGCTGCACTTTTTATGCCGCACTTTTTCTACCGCACTTTTCTTGCCGCAATTTTTCTGCCGCAATTTTTCTATCACATTTTTTTGCCGCGATTTTTCTATCGCACTTTTTCTACCGCACTTTTCTCTATCAATAATACCTGCCCAAATAACCTTTCATAAAATAGATATTCAATGATATTCAATAGGTTCAAGTGTGATTAAATGAGAGAGACTTGTCTCTTTTTTATACTTTCATGTAGCATCCCACTTTCCTTATTTTAGGGATTTCTCCATTAACTTTATTATTTAATTTATTTATTTTGCAAACACTTTGACTTCTTTGACCTTTTGGGGCTTCTAGATGACTCATGAGGGTTATCGAGCTTCACATGGCCATAACTCTCTAACTGTGAGGAGTTATGTGTCGTTACACATACCACCGGAAATGGCATGACATGTATTATCCATCTAGAATAGTCTTATCTGCAAAAATAGAAAAATGCATAACATTATCCATCAAACAAACTTGAGTCCATTGCCCAAACCTTTTTGTTACCATAATTCACTACCAGACTTTCTTCAAGGGTTCACATCAATGAAAACCAACCCAATTAATCAACAAAAGAAACATGGAGAAAATTATGTAACACGTGACTTGAAATTGGCTACAATAATACATGCATTAAAGATGTGGCAGAATTATCTGGTAGGCCGAAAATTATCAATATTGGCAGATAACATCGCATTAAAATATATGCTCAATAAACATAATTTAAATGCTCGCCAAGAAAGATGGTTAGACTTCTTAAGCGAGTATGATTTTGAGATAAAACACATTAAGGGAAAAGAAAATAAAGTGGTTGATTCATTAAGTAGACATGCAAACCTGATCTATACAGTTACTAGAAGTAACTATGAAACGGATTTAGAAGAAAGGGTAAGGTTAGCAACTGAAAAAGGCCGAGAATATCAAAATATGAAGTTAAATATTGCTGACAATTGAGTAGAAATAGAAGAATCATATTTCAATTTCTCAAAAAGTGGACTGTTAATGTATAAAAACAAATTATATGTACCAGAATCTAATGAAATTAAGGTATTAATTTTAGATTAAATGCATAAGAAACCATATAGTGGACACCCAGGTTACCATAAATTGATTATTGTTGTATTGTGTTGTCATTGATGTCAAAGGGTTGATGTATTGTCATAGTAATGTGCTTTGTATCATTGATGTAATTGATGTCAAAGGATTGATGTCAAGTGATGTCATAATGTTGTGTTGATATTAAAGGGGGTTGTATCATTGATGACATTTCATGGTTGATAGGAAGAGCCAAAGGAATAAAATCCAAAGTGGTCCCCTTATGGTGAAATCCCTCATGGGAATATGCTCTTGGATAGAGTTATCAAAGTGTTCCCATTATGGTGAAATCCCTCATGGGAAGACGCTTTCTGAAGTCCAAATGGTTAGGTGGTTGAGTATCCTAGCAGTGTTGTTAGGGAACCCAAGTTTGATTAAGGAATGATGTAATGAAGATCAGTCAATTTGCAAGACAAACTATTCCATATTGATAGTATATGTCATGTTGTTTCTAGTGATATGTGAAACATCACATTACGCCTCATGTGAAGTTGGAGAACCCTCATGAGTTATATAGAATCCACTAGAAGGTCAAAGAAGTCAAATTATTATAGAATCTCCTAGAAGAAGTTGACCAATCAAAGTGTTTAGTCATGGGTTAAGTGGTTGCAACAAGAAAACAATTAAAAATAAATTAGTTGCAACCAAAAGTAGAGAGTTTACTATTTGTGGATAAAGTGGTTAAGTGGACAAAGTTAGTTAATTGGAAAAAGTGGCTAAGTGGAAAAAGTGGTTAAATGGACAAATTGGCTAAGTGGCTAAGTGGACAAATTTAGTTAAGTCGACAAATTTGGTTAAGTCGACAAAGTGGTTAAGTGGATACTTCTAGCGGAAGTTGTTTGGAGAGTATAAAGAAGAGAACAAGGGTCTACCATTAGCATTCTAATGAGAATATTGAATATCTACATGTGATTGAGGTAACCAAAAGAAATATAAGGTGAATTTCAAAGGGAAGGTGAAGTAAATAAGGATGAAATTCAAGGGAGGATAAAGTCTTTTGGTGATGTTTTCTAAGGAATGTTATTTACAGGTCATCTCACCATTTTCGTAATAATTTGTTTTATAGAATGATTCAGAAAGTGAAATCTATAGGCTATTGAGAAAACATATCCAAGTAATTGTGATAAACATTTCAGCTTTTCATTCATTTTATTTTAGGAGTTACACTATGTGGAAGATAGAGATTGTGGCTAGTTCTGAAACTAGTCTAAAACAGGTGTTCCAAGAAGAAATGTCATAACTTCTTCATAACATATCCAAATTCAGTAGTCTAAAACATGTGAAATATGTAGGCTATTTTATAGAATGATTCAAAAAGTGAAATATGTAGGCTATTGAGAAAACATATCCAAGTAATTGTGATAAATATTTTAGCTTGTGGTTCGTTTTATTTTGGGATTTAGACTCTGTGGAAGATAGGGATTGTGGCTAGTCCTGAAACTAGTCTAAAACAAGTGTTCCACGTAAAAATGTCATAACTTCTTCATAATAGATCTAAATTCAGTAAAACAAAATTAATTTGTTAAAATACAATATGTATTACGTTTTGTACCATTTTAAGACCCATACAACAAATATTATGTGTGGGGCATGCTCTACAAGTTCACTCTCTAGAATAAGCCAGAATTCAGCAAGGCCTGCTATTTTTTCTATAACTCCTTTTATAGGAGGTTCCAAGTAGTGAAACTTGTAGGAATTGTATACAAGACATTGAATAACATTGTGTACCATTATTAGACCTTTATTCATTACAGATACAAATTTATTATTGTTGCAAGTTAGGGTTGTTGACTAATCAAAAATTAGTCATGTGAGACTAAAGTAAATTTTGATGAAAATGTTAGTCTCTTGTTTTTTAATTTAAAGAAGGTTTATAGGTATATGATCACATACACCAGGTCTATTACAGAGTTATAGATCATATTTGGATGATGATATTGATGAGACAGGTTGTGCATATTTGATGCACTTAAGTTGGTATAGACAATTGGTACATTTTGACATATTGTTTTCTATATACAGGTTGGGTCTTGTAGTTGAGGGTTGTCTTGTAGTTGAGGGTTGGATTCCTAACATCTTGGTTGGTGTTGAGATATGCAGGTTGGGTCTTGCATTGAGAGTTGGTGCTCTCTTGGATTTGGTGTTCTATTTAAGTTGGTGTTGATAAAACCTAAGGATTGTATTCTGTAATACAAAAGAAACTTATGCATATATCTTGTGCTCCTTTTGTTATTTATTGTGATCGTGCATAGTTATTTATTGTTAATGTGTGTCATTGAGATATATGTACATGCAAGAAACTAAATATAAATGGAATTAATAAGTAATGATATTGTGAATGGTGATTGCTAACTAAATTTTTGTGAGAAGTATTAAATATCCCTCACACTGATTCACACCCCCTCTCAATGTGATCGGTGTGTCAAACAATTGGTATCAGAGAATTTATTCACTATAAGCCTTACAATCTTGGAGGATATCCATAGACACACAACTGGATTATTATAACATACCCCATATTTACAAAAAAAAAAAAAAAACTTATCTTGTCTTTTTTAAAGATAACTCTTGATAATCATGACTATCATCAAGAAAACATCATCCAAGATACTTATAAAAATTAAAATTCAATAATCTTAAGTAATAACTTGTTTTAAACTAGTTAGTGATAAAAAGGGATCTCAACATAACTTAATTATAAGTAAGAAATTAAGTTATTTCCCCTTATAGCTTGACCCTTCTTTATAACGAAAGTTCCTAAGGATCATTGTGATCCACTTACAAAACTTGTCTTTTATCTATTCACTTAACCAACACATAACTAATATTATCCAAAACCTAATGGGTATTAATCCATGCATCCATTACATTTTTCTGAAGTGGCAATTGAATCCTTTAAAACAATATAATACTGGATTTTCTACCAATTTAGAGAATAACATGATATGTAACGAAATCGTTAAAGTTTTCAAAGTTACACTAATACTTTTCAGGATTACAATGAGACAAAAAAAAAGGGAGTTGTCAAGGTCATTTAATAAAAATTAGCCAACTCCATTTCAGACAATAAGGTATTGTGTGACATGGACTAATTACCTAGTCCCACGTCAATATTTATCACATGGCATGGAGTTATGAGTCTGCACATGATATTGGTTGATGTGCTCAAGGCTTGACGTTGATGGGACAAATACGTCTCCTAAAATAACTTCCTTCTAATAAACTTTGCCATTTTTTTTCTTCTGAATTTTTTTCTATGTCGCTGCTTAACTATGGAAGGGTTTTAGTGAAGGAAACAATGGTGGGAGGTTGTGTGAGGTTGTGTGATAGTCCTGGCACTGACCATTTATGTGCATCTATGTATGTTATAGGTAACTAACTCGATACTAATAGCAAACCCAAAGTAGTAAGAAGTAAAGTAAATATTGAAGGTTTTGATATGAATGCTTCTTAAATTTATAAGGGACTGTTCCCTTATGAATTTGGTTGGTCGAACGTAGTCTTCTTTGGCGGTTTAACTTGGTTCTTTTAACCACACTTTAGTGTTGGTTGTTTTAGTTTCTTGCTACAAAATGTTTATAGCCTGCCACACTTATCCCTGGAGTATCATCTTACATTTTCCTAAGTCTTTTTAAAGAGGGGTTTCCATTACCATCTGAACTATTGTTTTCCACTTAAAATTTTGTTCAATTTTTTTTATTAGTTCATATAGATGTTGTTGTATTTACAATTCCAACTAACCTCTTATGTTAGTCATATGGGTTTTAATGCTACCCTTTTAGATTTGATTGAAAACATGACAACATGTTTATGAACAAAAGCCTTTGATATTAAAATATCCATTGTATGTATTTATTAGTCTGTGCGAGATTTCTCAGTCAACTCAATACAATTCCCATGTATTGCATGGTTTTGTGCACCTACAAGAGGGATCCTATTGCCCATACAGTTCCATTTATGATAATTTATCTCGGTCCTACGTTATGTCTATCACTACATATACATATCTCTGTTAGTTGTAGTCATAGATGTCTTCATAGTAATTTTCATGTTGTGTGGAGTTATTATGAAGTATTGTTTCATGAAAGTAGATTTAAAACTTTCATTATTATTTTTTGTTTCTAATTAATAGAGGATTTGAAATTGTCTTTATGTGACCATGAGATTAATGATGGGTCTCTCATGTGCGAGGGAACCCACCCATCAGTTTCTCCAGCTCACTCTCTTCCTATGTTCTTCTATACTTCTCTTGAAAATCTCATTATGTAGGTAAAACATATATCCTGGTAACAGTTGTGACAACAAGAAATACTATGTGATTATTTCAGGCAGAAAGTGCTTCTGATTCGACCCTAAAGATAAGTGAATCGTCATTAAATTTATTTCTTTAATTTTCTCCTATTCTTGTCATATTATATAAGCTTCAAATAGGTTCTCACAGATATAAATGGTAACCTTTTATTGCAGGTACAACGTTGTTGTTATGGATTTTCAAAAGATGGAGGTCTGGTTAATGGGTTCCTTTCTGGGTACGCAAACCCTACATCTTAAATCCAGAACAAGGATCGACTGCTTATAAATTTGTTAAATTATTTGTTTTGTTATGGGTAGATCCTTTTAACTCTTCGTACATAGACTCTTGAATCAGATTATCAAAAAAAAAGTTTATATATATGGAAATCGATACCTTTCTATGTTCAATATTACGTGCATAATTATCAGAATTACTCCGTAATAGATTTTATTGATACAACACTTCCCTCTGTTTCAAATTTTGCGAATTATTGTAACTTCTATACTCATTTTACTTTGGTTGTATTTATGTGGCTTGATAATGAACTTGGTATTAATTTAGAGCGGTATTCCCTTAACTGGATAATATTGTGGTTCCCTCTTATTCTTGTGTATCTCTCTTAGTTTATTTTGTAATTTCTGAAGCTTCAAGATCATCAAGAGGGGACTCTGATTTCCCATTCCTATAAATCATTTTAAGACTCATTACAGATCCGGAATAAGTATACATATATAAATCTTTGTACTCTACATCGTTCATTTCCTATATCGTATTAATACATAGTCTTTTTATAATGTATTTCTCTTTACTCAATACATGGATTAATATGTTATTCTGGTAATAAATAAATATTCAATAAGATGGACATAATAGCATGAAAGATAAAAAGTGAAAGATACATATTTGAAACACATATCCTGGAAAAAAAAAAAATGGAACATGCAGAATCCACCCAACCGTAGATTTAGAACAATCACACAATCGTAGATCCAGAACAACCACCCAACCATAGATCCAGAACAACCACCCAACCATAGATTCATTGGGATTATTGTGGAAAGAGATCGACTAGGATATATTGGTGCCTTATTCAAAATGTTAAATGACAGAGAAGTTTACATAGAAATATTCACTATTGAGAGTGCACTCAATACCTATTTAAATAAATCAACCAAATTAGATTTTCTATCATACCATATAAGTGATATTCATAATTAACAACTATTATATATATATATATTAAATTTGTTTAAATAAATCAATTTATGCGTGCATGCTTTTAACAAATATATTTTTTAGAATAAGATTGAAACTAAATATTTGTCTTAAGATCAACTAAATTATTCGATCAACAATTTATAACATCTCATTTAACTAAACCAGTAAGTAAGTATTGTATATGGAGGACTAAAATATAAACTTTTTGATTATATTCAAATGAAAACTAAGTGTAGCATTCACTCCTTTGCTTTCCAATTCCAAGACTACATCGGTACCTCCCAGCCAATGCTAGAGGTACTCGTCTTCCACCTTAACCCCTCAAGCCTCATTAGGGACGCACACAAAAAACCAACAAACAATAGCTCCAAGGCTTTCCTCGCAAGGAAGAGCTTCCACTCCTTCTACAAGCTTGGTATCCCAACTCTCACAAGTAAAACACAGTCCACAAAAATTTGACAGCATAACATTACCAAGAATAAGTGAGATCCCTTTCTAGTCTACATCATTTGTTTTATAGAATTTTTCCCTTTCACACATGTCCTCATGCACGAATAACTATATTTTTAATTAATTTAATTAATAGTATTCACCCACACACTTGTAACTCTCTCCCCAAGTTGTGCAAGTAATTACCATTTTTAGCTATTTTAAAAGTTCAATTTCCCTCACTTTCCAATGTGTTCCTATTTTCTCTCTTAGTTATCCCTTTATTCTCCAAATTATCATTTAATGAGTGTCCCCTAACTATATCTTAGTTAGATTTGGATTAGGAGTCTTCTTCTAGTTAGACTTAGTGGTAGTTTGACTCAAGATACTTATTCTATGTGTGCACCTATTCTCTCATGTTTTATTTCTTTCTATTTTAAAAATCCATTTTATTTAATTTCATGCACACATGTGCAATTTATCCATTCATTTAAATTTTTATTTATCTTCTTCCTAGACTTTGTTTTTATTTTACACCCTTTTAATTTATTTAATATTTTAACTAGTCCCTTAATTAAACATAGACTTGGACTTAGTCTATACTTAGGCTTAGACTTTTGTTAGACTTTATAATTAATAATTTATGGTTTAATTAATTTTTTTAATCCAACAAGGTCTAATCATTTCAATGTCTTCTAGGCCACCTAGATTTATTGACTCATGTTTTAATTATGTGGCATGCCCTTCAATATGCACATCCATGCTCTAAGAGTTCCACTCGCCTTAGACTAGTTTTAGAAGTTTGTTCGAACCTTGGAGTCAAAATGCCACTCAATCGAACTTGTTAGAGACTAAGGGCTTCTAAGGAATAAGGACTCTTCCTTATTGTGTGCCCCTTAGAAATCTTCATGAGTGATTGTCTCAGTCTGCCCTTACGACATCGTGAACCTCATGAACTATGTAATCATTAACCTACCATTCATACCATGGTGGGAGTGATACTAGGTTATGATAGGGATGCTATCACACATATCTCTCAAATGTATGGTTTATGTGCATGGCCCCTTTACTCCTTATGTTAGTTGGATTAGAAAGCATCGTCAAACCTACATCCACTGTCAAAAACACTATCAAATAATCCATATACATAAATAATACTAAATCAATCATATATCACATGTGCATAGAATGAAATACTAAAACAAATACAATCCACTCCCTGACTCAATATAGAGTCCAAGGAATTCCATTAATTCCATCAACATCCATAACTTGTCATATGTCTTGCACACTCAGGAAACTCGTCAATAGCATATGTCAATACATATACATGAAAATAACAATAAATCACAATACATCATCATCATCATGTATAATCCATAATCGAAATGAAATCACAATGTACCATAACCAAATCACTTGCATGCAAGTGTCCTCAAAGAATAAGTCAATAAAAGTGCGCTCAGTAGAGCGGGATGTTACATACACCCAATCTTGTTTTAAACTTTGTCCTACAGTTTGTATAGTATATGAATGCAAGTAAATAAATGTATCTAACATAGATCTAAATGTGTAATATATCAAACAAGTAAGGAAACTATTGATGCATCTCGTATGCATCCTCCCAAGTATCTGAGTGTGGACAATAGTTGTCCCACTGGACCTTGACCTGATCGACTATTCGATGTCATAGTTGTCGAATGTGATGGTCCAGAATGTGGATTGGCACTGTGATGTAGGAGCATCGCTCCACCTCAGCACCTGCCAGCTAATTAGCATGAGTGGTGTGCATTCAAGGAAGGGAGAGGCGTCTCCCTCTCATTGTTTCCTTCAAGAATCTAAAGTGTGATCAAGGCAATTAATGTTGACAAGTTGGAAGAGCCAAGTTGTGACTTCGCACAAGCTGGAGATAAGGTCGCCATTAAGTTTTTGATAGTAGGAGGTATATGAATCTGATTTGGATCATATTTCCATCATTGTAATCTACCTCGATAGTTAGGTGTTTTGAATGGTGATTAGACACCACTAGTTTAGCTTGGAGGGAAGCTCGTCGAGCCCCTCTTGTATAAATATTTGTATTGTATGTATGGTATAGGTAGATGAAGTTTGATGAAAAAACATTGTAAGAAACGTTGTATAGGTTGATGAGAGCCGAGACTCATTTGCAGTCCAGACTTAGAACATTGTAAATTGACATTCTGCCAATAATAGAAAAAGAACAGTTTTTCCTGTTTATCAATTTCTATGTAATGGACTTATGGATATTTTATTGTGAATTTCATTTGTATGCATTTGAGATGTATATGTATGATTATAAATCATTTGCAGGAATATAGATAGAATTTTCTATCTGTGAGTGTGTTGGATTAAGTCTGGTTCTCTAGGGTAAGTGCAAGGAGTGTGTGATAAAGAGTTGAAACTCTGTCATCTGACGCAAGGAGTGTGCGATAGAGAGTTGAAACTATGTCATCTGATGCAAGGAGTGCGTGTCTGAACTCGGTGGCGTCAGAAGAAAAACTGTTAGGAGGGCATACCACGATAATTCACAGACTCGACAGGAAATTTCAAGGTGGTTAAGTTCCTTGGAAAGAAAGATTGTATGCCAAGAGGGGGGTCTATGCCAAGAGTGGTATCGGAGAATAGAATTGATTTATATAGGCAAGGGAGACAGAGTGCAATACTATGTGGAGATTGTTGCAAGGTGTGCAGCAGATGGTAAACAACCAGGTGGGCTGCATGTGAAGTAAGATGGCTGTTGAAGGTCATAAATATGGTCAAGGGGAAGACTACATGTGGAAAATCAAAGCAGAAATAGAGAAGGAGCTCAGTGAAATATGATCCAAGATGGATATGTTATAATTTAAGATGAAGAAGGAAGAAAAGGTGCACTGGAGATACGAGTGGCCTTTGAAAAGGACAAATAAGTGGCCTCTTTGAAATTTGTTGGCCTGAAAGCAACAACGAGTGTTGAGGAGGTGTTTGAGATATGTCAAAAACCTTAGTGGCGAGGGAAAGAGATCTAGGAGGAATCTTGTAGGTCGCTAGGTGGGAAATGATAAGGGATCAGTTGATCTTGTAAACTGCCAGGAAGGTAGAGGAGACATCCTGAATTCTCAAGTGGGCAAGGGAGAAGATATGACCTCAGATGAGAGTTCATGTCAGCAAGGGGTGTTGACAAATGGAGAGGAGGCAGAATAAAGGTCTCATTCATATGAGGATACATGTGGAACTACAATTTGTGTGAATGAAGACGATGAGAAGTTAAATACTTCCACCATTGAGGAGAAGGATCAGAGGAATGTTCTAGTCACTGGAGGAGTTGAGATATTCCTACCAATCAACTGAGGAGAGGCTAGCACAGATGTTGCAGATGCAACAGAAGGACAACAAGTTGAGACTATCATGGAGGAGGAGGAACAGATACCGAATTCTATCCCAATAGGATAGGAGCACCCAGTTGACTTACTCACTCAGTGGGAGAAGGATTTAAAGGCAATGGAGAATTGGTTGGACAATTCAGAACTAGAAGGTAGCTTCCATAAAATAGCCATTCCAGAGGAGACACACCAGCACGAGTTACAGCTGGAGGAAGTTGGAATAGAACTGGTCGAAGAACTGAAAGGGGTCAATTTGTCAAAGGAGGTAGTTGAATAAAAGTTTAGTGGTGAGACTACATAATTGGATTCCGCAGCAGAGTGGCCAGTTAGTCGTCACAGAAGATGAAAGAAGCATGGTAGTTCAGGTTGATACACCCATAGAGCTACATGAGGAGTTCTAGTCCAACAGACTGGACAAGGAAAACCAACCAATGAAGCAGCTGAAATAGGTGATATAGGAGATAAGGGAGTTGATGTTGAGGTCAGTAGAAGAAGTTGTCAGCAAGGAGAATCTGGACAGAAAGGAACCTGCACAAGTAGCAGGGAAGATGAAGGAGCAACAAAAGCGAAGCAAAGGAGCAGAAAGACAACTCCAGGAGAAATTTTGGGATCCGAGAGGATTTTGGAAGAGCTGGGAAGCTCATGAGGAGATCATGAATTTTTGTAGTCATGGATTATGATGCAGGATCATCTCTCCACCTCAGCACGTGCTAGTTGATTAGAAAGAGTGGTGCGCATTCAAGGAATGGAGAGGCCTCTCCGTCTCATTTTTGCCTTCGAGAATCTAAAGCATGATCAAGGCAAATAATGTTGACAGGTTGGAAGAGCCAAGTTGTGCCTTCGCACAAGATGGAGATAAGGTCGCCATTAAGTGGTTGATGGTAAGAGGGATCTACATCTGATTTGGATCATATTTCCATCATTGTTATCTGACTCGGTAGTCAGATGTTTTGATTGGTGATTAGACACCACTAGTTTAGCTTGGAGGGAAGCTCGTCGATCCCCTCTTGTATAAATATTTTTATTGTATGCCCGGTAGAGGTGGTTGAAGTTTGATGAAAAATCATTGTAAGCTATGTTGGATATGTTGATGAGAGTCGATACTCAGTTGCAGTCCAGACTCAAAACATTATAAATTGACATTCTGCCATTAATAGAAAAAGAACAATTTTTCCTGTTTATCAATTTATGTGTAATGGGAATATGGATATTTTGTTGTGAATGTCATTCATATGCATTTGTGTTGTAGATGTATGATTAGAAATCATCGGTAGGAATAGAGATACAATTTTCTATCTGTAAGTGTGTTGGATTAAGTCTGCTTCTCTAGGATAAGTGTAAGGAGTGCGCAACAGAGAGTTGAAACTCTGTGAGTCGATGCAAGGAGTGCGTGTCTGACCTCGGTGGAGTCAGAAGAGAAGCTGCCAAGAGGGAATACCAAAATAATTTATAGACTCGAGAGGAAATTTCAAGGTGGTTAGGTTCCTTGGAAAGAAAGACTGTGTAGGAGGAAACAAAGTGTGGAGTTACTGAATACTTTGTAACACTATGCCAGGAGGGCATAGAGAAAGTACGATAGCATACAAGGGAAACACATTCTGAAGTGTTGGAATCCTTAAGAGAACCCCGGGGTTGATGAAAACTCTAAGGAAGGAATGATTTTCAAGAGTGAATCGAAAAAGGAAAGGAGATTCCTTAAGACTTCTAGGTAGGCTAAGGGAGAAGCTGTCGAAATCTTAGTCAAGCGCAAGGAGTGCGCCAGGATACTGTAAGTTCATATTACAAGCTTAGGAGGAAGAGTGTTAGGATGTGAGGAGGGAAAGAGAAATTCCACTAAAGTAAGAAGAGGAACTGATAACCTTGAAGGTTTTCAAGCCGAGCAAAGTCACAGAAGAGTTTGCGTAGAACTCTGTGAGTGCAGAATAAGTTTGATAACATCCTAAGTCTCGAGAAGAAAATTGCGCTAACTATGCAAAAGGGGTCAAGGACTTGCTGAAGTCCTAATGACCATGAAATCATCCATCATTGGAGGAGACAAGTGGAAGAATATCAAGAGATCTAGGTGTTGGAGCTCCATGAGGTTTTCCAGGAGCAAAGAGCGGGTTGAATCTAGACCATTGGATCTGGAAGGGGTGCATGGAAATTATCTGTACGATCTGGAGGAGTAGTAATCTAGGACATATCGGAGGGGAACATCGAGAGAATACCTAAAGAGCCAGGATTTGAAGAGATCCTAGGCATCCATTGGGATAGGACACATGGATTTGGATCGACACTTCGTAAATCGAGATAGACAGAGACGAGAGGAGTGAAAACTTCTGAAGGATGAAGCACAAAGTAGATCATAATCGTTGGCTATGAGAATAACATGGACCGTATATATGGTCCTGGAGAACTCGTTGATTCGGGGATTGAAAAAAGGGAGTAAATATCTCTCAAAATCTCTGAAGCGCAGATTCTCGAAGGGAGGTGGCCCATGGCTACAACCCATGGTCACATAAGAGGTAGGGCTTAGCAAGAAGAGATAGTGCCCATTGTCATTGAAATTTGAACAGTAGGTTTGTATGTGTCAGATGACTTGCAAAAAAGGTGGAAGGGTCTGTGTCAAGTTGAATTGGTTCCCATAAGGAGCCCAACGAGCCAATTCGTCTCAGTGACTTGAAAAATCCTAGATCGGGAGGTCGAGCAACCCTTTGGAGGGAAAGGGGGTTCTGTGCCACTCTGCCACGAGAGCACCCTCTTCTGACACCTACAAAGTGCTCATGTCAATAACATATTATGGATCACTAATATAATGTTGTAAAATAGATACATGAAACACATCATGCATACACCTCAAATAATCAGGAAAGGCTAGTCGATAAGCCAAAGGTACTTTCTTGTCCACAACCTCAAAAGGTCCCACAAACCTAGGAGAGAGTTTAGCACCATTTCCAAATTTGATTGAACTCTTGTTTGGTTTTACCCGCAAGAAAAATCTGTCACCAACTTCATAACTGTGGTCAACACCATGCACATCAACATAACTCTTTTGTCAATCTTGCACTTCTTTAATCCTCCATATTATCATTTGCATTTGTTCTTCTATTTCTTGGATTACTTCTTGTCCTATCAGGACCCTATCGTTAATTCAATCCCAACTCAATGGCGTCTGATACGATCGCTCCTAAATAAATTCAAGCAGTACCATCTTAATCATACTTTGGTAATTGTTGTTATATGAAAACTCTACTAATGGAAATAAGTATTCCAAATGTTTTTGTTGGTCTATTACATACATACACAACAAATCCTCCAAAATATGGTTCGTCATTTCTATTTTCTCGTCTGTCTCTAGGTGATATGTTGTACTAAATATCAGTTGTGTTCCCAATGCCTCTTGGAAACTGGTCCAAAACCATCATGTAAACACCAATCCGCGATTGGATATGATCCTTCTTGGTACACTATGTAATCTCACAATCTCGCTGACAAATACTCTAGCTATGTATGGTGCTTGATATGTTGTACGCACTAGAATAAAGTGTGCATTCTTTGTTAGAGTTTCAACTACCACAAAAATTGAATCACATGTCATTTTCATCAATGGAAATCCAACAATCAAATCCATAGAAATGACCTCTCATTTCAATTCAGGAATAGAGTGTGTTGGACCCAAGATGTGATCATCTTCATGAAGTTATTATACACTTTTTGCCATATGTATATATGCGTTTTTTATCTTTCAAAGGAGATTTTTGAAGAATTTTATGGTAAAATGATACAATCGGCATGAGGAAAAAATGCACCATGTTTCTTGGTCTGACACTTGTTTCGGCACTTGATCCGGTACTTTTTCTAGTACTTGATCGGGCACTCGTTCCAACACCTAGTATTGCACAAAAACGTAAGGCAAGTTGGCGGTTATGGTATTGGCGACCAATGGTGGAAAAATCGAGCACATGGGTTTTGTTTTTCATTGCCCCCTTCAACTACTAAGATCAATCCAACTCGATTTCAGTTGTCCAAAGAGGACACTTATTGGGTTCCTCTGTTTTGTTAGTTATTGATACATTTAATGTAATTTTCCGAATTTAGAGGTGGTTTGACCCTCCTGTGGTCGACCACCTGGGTTGTAAGGTTATAAACACCAATAGGATTCTCATTAGATTGTTAACCAAGTAACATAAGCATCAGAATTGCCAGAAAAACAATTTTGCTCTATTTCTAGTTTTACATTACCAGAATAGTGCCGAAACTGCGTTTTTGGATTTTTATGGTGAATTTGGCCTGTTGAGGTCATGTTGTGCTTTTAGAGAGTGACCACGACTTGTTGGGGGGCCCACCAGTAGTCGGGTAACTGTCTTCATGTTTATTTTTCATTTCCTAATTTAAATTTCTCTCTTTTTATTTTATGTACATGTATATTTTTATTGTCCTAATTAGTTTGTTGTAGCTTACTGTTTTACTTCTCTTTTGCAGGTTAGATGATGATATGTGTTAGTATGTGTTAATTTAGTAGAATAGAAGAGGCTTGTAAGTCTCCATACTAACCCCAAGTCTCTTTACTAATTCCATGTGCAATTAAAAAGTCTCTCTCTCACTATACTAACCCCGTGTGCAACGTAGATGTTAAATTGTGCTTTCTTTTATATTTTTCCAGTCAAGCTTAGAACATATTTTTAATTAGAACAGAGCATAGTTTTAATCTGAGTTTCTTATGACAAAGATTGATGGATGGATAGATTTTCTTCCAGTTTTTGAATCATTGCTTGCTTACTTCAGTTTTAGATAGATTTCACTTTCTTAGTTATTGGTTAAATGTAATTGTCAATTCACTTTTTAATATCATGTTTTTAATTTTTGTTTTCAATCATTTTCTTATCATAGCTTGAATGATTAAACTAGACATAGTATAGTTTCCTTTCATGCAATTTCCTTTCATAGATTAAGATGCAATTGAATTTCTTAATTAGATCATGATGATCGCGTTATGTTGTTGATGGTTTATACATGATGCAGGGTATTTAAACATTGTTCTTGATTCTCATTGGATTGTTTGATACATACCTTTCATTTTGCCATTGAGATTAGTGTTGAGTGTATACAGTTGGAATTGTCTTTTGTTTTCAAATGTCATCGAGATATCATCTATCACCACCGAAGGCATTCACACAAACACCAGCATTACATTTGAGTGTTTCATAGATTAAAATATAGTTTCTTTCTTTCGTAGATTAGAAGAGATAGTTTCTTGTTTTCATAAGTTTAGTTGTTAGTCTTTCTTGCTTTCAATAGACTAGATTTCCCTTCATGCATTGCATTGAGCATTTAGATTTCCTTTCATGCAAGAGAAATAGTTTTGCATTAGGCATTTAGTTCACTTGCCTCTTAGGCTAGGTAGTTGTTCAATGAGAAGTCTTTGCTTACTTGTCCCTTTTCTTTAGTAGGATAGATAGTTGTCTTTGCTTACTTGTCTTTTTATTTAGTAGGTTAGTTAGGTGTCTTTGCTTACTTGTCTATTTTCTTTAATAGGTTAGATAGGTGTTTTTGCTTACTTTCTTATTTAATTGCTTTCATAGGGTAGTTTCTCATTGAATGTAGGTTGGCAAGTTAAAGGTAGTTTGCTTTCATCATTTGCTTAGTATGCTAAGTAGTTTACCTTTCCTTACTGTCATGAACTAGTTTACTTTACATAGAGTTTTCATTTGCTTTCTTAGGAACTATCCATCAATCCTTGGCCCAAAAGTACTTAGGTTGCCTAGTTGAAATTTTCTTAGTAAGATTTGTTCATTAGATAGGTTTGCTTGAGTATATTAGCCCTAGATAGTTGCTATCC
The DNA here is from genome assembly GCA_009831015.1 of Picea engelmannii. Lineage (NCBI taxonomy): Eukaryota > Viridiplantae > Streptophyta > Pinopsida > Pinales > Pinaceae > Picea > Picea engelmannii. The sequence continues at coordinate 221,721 of ML789822.1, forward strand.
TTAGTTAATCTACACTCCTACCAACCTTCTACCTTTGGCATATATTTTTCTACAACTCTAAGTTTACTTACCCCGGGTTGACAATTCAATTGAGGGTAGTTTACTGTATTTTTAAGTACATATAAATCACCTAACATGTTGGCGTCGTTGTCAAAGAGTTGTCTTAAGGTAAGAATTAATTAGGAATTATATCATCCTTATACCTTATCATTAGTTTGGTGGTAGGGGAACTTTAAGACAAAAGGCAAGAACCTGCGCATCTGCTATAGTAGGTTCCCCCAAACCCAATAGTAGTTTGTTTGTTTTCTTTCATGAATAGACCTGGGAATCAAATGGTATCTTTTTCTTTTTGTTGTTTCTTTCTTTAATGAATAGGCCTAGAGACCCACAAGGTAGACACATCAAATCAAAATCAGACCTTTCAACCAAGGTTCCTTCCGATCTCTTTAGGGGAAGGAATGTTCCGCTTATAAAATCCGCAAACCAATACCAAAAAATAGGAGCTAGCTCAACCCAAAGAGCTAAAATAGTCTCTGAAGGGACTAATACAGGGAGCACTATAGAACAAGAAATTGAAGCATCAATCATATTAGTACAAGAGGCAAGACCACTCGAGCCTTCCACAGAACCAAACAATACAACCTTTTCTTTTACACCACCATAGAGGGACCCTCGTTTTAAAGATATCATAGACCCTGAACAGGTAAATCTTTTGTTTGGTAGCTCATCCAATGTAATTATCTCTCAAATTGACATAGAAACTTTGGCACCAATAATCTCAACTGGCTTGAGTAGAGTCTCAGACATCCAATCAGTAGGAAGACCTTTTCATCAAAGAGAAACTTTGTTACCTTCAAAGATAAAACCACTTAGGTACTCTCTTTTTGGAAACCAAGACAATATGGGTGATCAGGAGGACCATAAAAATGTAAGACACGGGGAGCAAGAAGAAACTGGAAACCAAACCGAAACTACCTTCGGATTTCTGATTTTAGACACCACTCCAAATGTCAACATGAAGAATATTCCTCTCTTAGCACTTCCTACCTTTTATGGTAAAAAAAGTGAATATCTAGACACCTTCCTATTTGAATTTGACATCTTGTGCAGGAGCTACAACTATGTGCAAGATGCCTAGAAATTAAAACACTTTCCTGCCACCCTCAAAGACTCGGCATTAAGATGGTTCATGGGATTGGGAGAATCTAGTATTAGGTCTTTGGAATCCATGAAAGACATATTTCTCAAGAAGTACCAAGACTATTGAAAGACCAAAGAGTCTCGTAATGACATCTTTAAAGTCTAAAATTTAGAAGATGAGACCCTTGAAGACTATATGGAAATATTTGGTAATATCTCCCAGAAGTCAAAATACCATGATCTCCCAGAGGATGCAGTTAGGGATCTTTTCCTTAAGGGAATTTCAGAAGAATATTTAGAGATGCTTAACCTGATGGACTCAGGTGACATCTCTCATAAAGAATCTACTGAAATATGTGAAATGTGTAAAAACTACTCAAGGAGTAGAGCCAAAGCAGGAAAGAATGTTCGGGACCCTTACAATAGAAGTTTAAAACTAGTTAGTTTAGGTGGTATTACGAGAGAAGAGATAGGGAACCTTCTAGAAAACTTCAAGATAGACATCCTAAGCACAATAGGTTCCGAGTTGTACACCCTTAAAATAAAAAAGAAATAGGAGGAGGAAAATGCAACAATGAGAATATATTGCCCAAGATGCAGGAGGAAGCATTCCTCAAGGGAGTGCCCAGTAGATAACATTCCAGTTTGTGGCTTCTATATAGAAGACCATGTGACTGAAAAATGTCCATCATTGCTTGGTTTATTAGCTATCTATAGGAGTGGATACCCTGGGGATTCTTCTTATGCACCTAGGAGGCCATGGCAGCCTAGGAATCAACCCACATACCCAGATCTAGAGTCCCAAGTTCCACCCTATCATCAACAACAACAGTGGAACTCACCAGGTTGGAAAAAATGGTCTACTCAGTACCAACATCCTTGGATTCAAGGATGGAGGGGAGTACACAACCAAGGAAATCCTCAAGATCCACCTATTCCTATGTACAACCATCCTTATTCTCAGTTCTCATCAAACACTCTGCAACCTTTGCTAGGTTTTGTTCCACCACCTTTGCCTCCTATCCCACAACAAAAGCCACTCCAATTTCAAAATACGAGCTCCTCGAGACTAACACTATTACCAACACAGCCAGTGTTGAATCCCATTAATAAGCCCCCTCAACCTCTTAACAATGTTGAGATGCATGCCCTCCCGACATATGTCATTACTCATGTTCCATTACAGAAAATGAAACTAAGATCGGGAAAAGTTCTAGATACTTAGAGACCTTTAGTAGTCATCCAGGAAGAAGAAGAATAATAAACCACCCAACAACCCACGGATGACACTAGGTGAGAAGATGTTATTATCCCGAAGAATCAAGAACCCAAGCTTCCCCAAAATGAACCTTCACAAATTATGAAGGTCCCTCCTTATCCAGACCGATTGGTAATCAAGAAACCTACCACCTAGCCGAAATTTGACATTTTGAATGAATTGAAAAATATTTATGTTAAGATTCCTTTGCTTCAAGCCATTAAAAACATTCCAATCTATAGTAAGGTAGTCAAAGAATTGTGTATCAAGAACCCAAGTAGGAAGAAAAAGGACCCTCCTACAGTACATTTGGTAGGAGGAATCTCTGAGTACATATCAAATAAGCCAAAGCTAGAAAAGTATGGGAATCCAAGAAACCCTATAGTGACCATAACCATTAAGGAGGTCTCCATCGGAAACACTCTCATAGACCTAGGGGCAACCATCAATGTTATGACCACTACTACCTTGGAACAATTATAGTTACAACCTCTTCTTCGGCCTACCCCAACCATATTGGAATTATCAGATAAGACTAGGGTTATACCTGAAGGGATTTTAGATGATGTCATGGTTACTTTAGCCTAATGGGAGTACCTTGTAGATTTTATTGTCATTCATTCAAAGGATCCATCTCAAATGGTCTCTCTATCCAAAAGCTCACCATTTACCCTCCAGCTCAAACTATTATGGATAATATATGGTGGCTTGAATATCCATACGAGAATGAAGACTAGGAAGAACCTGTATTTCCTAGTGACCATGCAAGGGCACTTCAAGAGCATACACCAGAAAATGTGCTAAACCAATTCATTTTTGCTATTACATGTGTGGATTTTCCACAGTCTTTTCCCAATTTGAGTACATGTTTGGGGAAGAATTTCAAAAACAATTAGATGCATATGTTTTGTCTTCGACATCTTTTATTTTCAAAATAGATGAGTCTGCCATGTCTTATACTATATCCTATGAGATTATTCCAGGGATTTTTTTACATATAAACTCTAGGCTAGATATAGACCAACATAAACAGTTAGTATATATCCTTTAAGAACAATTAGGATCATTTGCCTGGGAATACACTAACATGAAGGGTATACATCCTGACACATGTATCCACCATATATACACCCAAGGGGAAGTGACACCTGTTAGTCAACCCCAGAGGAGGATGAACCCAACACTCAAAGATAAAGTCAAGGAGGAGATTCAAAAGTTGTTAAATGTCGTATTTATCTATCCCATCTTTGACAATAAGTGGGTATCCCCACTAGTAGTGGTTCCAAAGAAAGTGATCAGGAAATGGAGAATTTGTGTTGATTTCCAAGAACTCAATAAGGCCACTCTGAAAGACTACTTTCCTCTTCCTTTCATTGACCAAGTTCTAGATACCTTTTCCGGAAATAATTATTTCTCCTTTCTAGATGGGTACAACGGGTACAACTAGATTCTTATAGCACCCAAGGACCAAGACAAGACTACCTTTACTTGTCCTTGGGGCACCTATGCCTATAGGGTCTTACCATTTGGATTGTGTAATGCTCCTGCCACATTTCAATGAGAAGTATTAGAGATATTTTTCGATCATATTCATGATTGTGTGGAGGTCTACATGGATGACTTCACCGTTTATGGAAAACTTACCAAGAATTCTTAGACAACTTAGAAAAAGTCCTCATCGGATGCTAGGAAATGAACCTATCCCTAAGTCATGAAAAATCCAAAATGTTTCTAACTGAAGGAGTGGTTCTAGGACATCATGTTTCATCTGAAGGAATGAAATTTGATCCTGCAAAGATTAAGGTCATTATTAGAATCCCACCTCCTAAGAATCAGAAAGAGGTGAGAATCTTTCTTGGACATGTCGGATATTACCGATGGTTTATTGAAAATTTTACAAATATTGTTGCACCTATGTTTGGATTATTGATAAAACATGTTGATTTTGTTTGGACTGAGCATTGTCAAACTGCCTTTGAAACCCTGAAAGCCAAGTTGTCTAAGGCACCAATTCTTAGAGGGCCCAATTGGACTCTCCCATTTCATATATCCACTGATTCCTCCAACACTACAATCGAAGGGGTATTAGGGCAGAAAGAGGACCAGCAGTCCTATGCCATTTATTTTGTAAGAAATAACTTGTCCCCTGTTGAGTTGAACTACACAGTCACCGAGAAAGATTTCTTGGCAGTTGTTCATGATATTAACAAATTTCGTTATTACATTACAGGTTATGAAGTCTTTGTACACACTGATCATTCTGGCATTAGGTTCCTCATGAATAAACCTATAACTAATGGCCGAGTGACTAGGTAGCTCTTGTTATTACAAGAATTTAATATTATCATGCTTGATCGACCTAGAAAGGATAATGTAGTAGCTGACTTTCTTTCCTAAATAAAGAATGAAGATGATGACATCCATGTAGATGATAGTTTCCTAGATGAACATCTTTTTTCCCTTTCTATCAATACCCCATGGTTTGTAGATATGGAAAACTATCTGGCTACTAGGAAGTTACCGTCTCATTTTTCACCTCATGAAAAGCAGAAAAATTATTACACAGAGTGCTAATTACTCTTGGGTTGGTCATGATCTTTTTCGCACAGGTCCTGATTTGATTATTCGTATATGTGTCCGAGAGGACAAGGTCCCTGAAATACTATGAAGTTGTCATGATGGACCATGTGGTGGCCATTTCTCTGACAAATGCACATCATATAAGGTATTATATTCAGGTTACTATTGGCCTAGCATTTTCAAAGATGTTGCCAAGGGTGTGAGAAGTTGTGATAGTTGCCAAAGGATAGGTAGACCTACATCATCTGACGAAATGCCTTTGCAGACCCAAGTTATGATAGAACCCTTCGAAAAATGGGCCCTCAACTTTGTAGGACCAATTTCACCCATGTCCCATAGGAAGAACTATATCTTGGTTTGTACGGACTATGTCACCAAATGGGTAGAGGCAAAAGCTCTATTTAGGGTCACAGAGAAGTCTATTGTCGAATTCATCTATGAAGACATCTTTACCCTCGTCGGTGTCCCTCATTAAATTTTTACTGAGCAAGGAACTCAATTCACTTCTAAGCTAATGAAAGAGATAACAGAGAAATGTGGGATTAAACATTGTAAATCTTCTCCATATCACCCATAATCCAATGGTTAGGTAGAATCCACAAACAAAGTTCTAGAAGCCATATTTACCAAGACTATTCAGTTACATCACCAATATTGGGCTGATAGGCTCCCAAAGGCTTTGTGTGCATACCAAACTACCTGGAGAAAAACCATTGGGCATACCCCTTATGAGCTAGTGTATGGGAAACAAGTACTTTTACCAATATAATTCCAAGGACCTTCCGTATTGCTGCAGAATTAGGATTGAACCTGGATGAGGCTCATAAGCAATGAGCCCTGCAATTGAATGAGTTGTATGAAATCAGGCAAGATGCCATCCAACAGACAATATTAGTCCAAAACCAGAGGAGCAAGTGGCATGACAAGTTTATTAAAAAGAAACACTTCCAGCTTGGTGATTGGGCTCTATTGTTTGATTCTCGATTCAAAACCTTCAAAAGCAAACTTACCACCCATTGGTTGGGCCCTTACAAGGTAGACATTATATATGACAATGGATTTGTAAAAATTAAAACAATTGACGATGGACAAGTCTCCTTTGTGGTAAATGGACACCGACTTAAGTTTTATCATAAGCCCATTTGCAGAGAAGATTTTCTACAGGTCATGTCAGCTGACAAGGCACTGGCCTTAGTATATGGGGAAGTCCCCCCTTGTTCTTGAAACATTTTATGAGTTTCCTACTGTATATATGTAAAGAGTTTTTGTATTTTGTTAATAAGGAAATTCTATATATTTATGTAAGTAATTATTTCACCGAGAGTACACAGTTTCAAGGATATTTCATCAAAACATTGTTATACTTGAATTTTTTGTCTGCTAAAGCATCAAATGAATAGTGACATACTGTAATTAGCCATGTTTTTTCAAAATCATCATTTTTAAGTCATTCTAAAGAAGTTGCTCTTGAAACTCTTCACCACTGTATAAGGAAGTGATACCATAACTATCAAGCCTAGAGGTCTCTCGTACAGTTTTCCAAGAAACCTGAGTAAGTAAGTCAAGTGTCTTTATCAAAGAGTAACAAGGAAGTCTAATTAGCAGTTAGTAATGGAAACATCACAATAATTACAAAAGAAGAAAGTGAGTTGAGCTTAGAGATACCTTTTTGTTCTTTCTCAATGGTACCATCCACTACACACTAAAGAGCTTCATTATATCATATCTTTAGATAGGCCACGTCTGCTTAAGTACCCCTTACATCAGGACAACCACTAAACAATATAATGGAAATTCATCCTCTAACATAAATACCATCCCAAGTGGAAAAAAAAAATTCAAAGTTGTTCCCCCATCTTCTTGCATAAGCAATCTTATAATAAAATATTAAAGGATGGAGGGCCAGTCTCTGAGGGTTTAAGAGGCTAACCCGCCGAGATACTGAACAGGTCTACTGGCAGCTTGTATCGACCTATGGTATGACTAGGTAAACCCATCGGAGTACTGAACAAGCTTACTGGAAATGGGGCATTCTACCTAGCGAGGATGATGATCTGACAAAAATAAATAATAAATCTAAACTTGTCCTGATGTACGACATTACTTGTAGACAAAGCTGACATGGAGTATGTGTGGTTAAGCTAAGGTTAATAAATCTCATCAATTTTCCATTTGGGAAATTACTCTAAGACTATCTTGAAACTCTCTTTCCTACCTCTTCTGATCTATATATAGGATCTCTTATCCTATAGGTGGGGCCATATCCTAATTGTCTCGTCGGACCAATCTGTGAAATTTCATCTTTACACTTGACATACTATAAATCTTCAGCTATTGGGGGATACTGACTAGTTTCCTATACTTTTGATTGTGAGGTGTCACAATACTTAGGTGTGGGGGAGGGGTTCATGAGCTAACAAATGATCATTGCCTAGAGAAAGGAGTCTTTGCAAGAATTTTTGTATTATTACGATGATACAGGTTATTACATTGATAGTCATGTTATTTTTAAATGCTTAACTCATGTGTTCTATACATTATTGAACTCATGCTTAACAGACCATTATTTATTGGTTATCTTCCATTACAAGCTGCATACTGTAGGTTTGAAAATACATGTTTTATGCTTGCTGTAACCTATTTATTATAGGTTTTGACACTATATGTCATATACATGAAGATTGAGTAAGCATGGAGCACTCTACCTCTTCTCATTAACCACTATGGTTGTCAAAAATACTTCAAAATTGCAGGTTGTCCATTAAAAGAGGTGAAAATGCACTTAACATAGGAGTATCGGATGAGGTGCCAGATGCAATGTCGTTTAAAGTGTCGTTTGAAGTGCCATTGCATTGCATACCAGTAACTGTCCTAGATTCCAGGGAACTAGAATTCAATCACATTTAATTAAATTTGTTACAGGCATTGACTAAAAGATGCCTCATATGGTTATGATCAAATGTCCAAGTCAAAAGACTTTGACATTGATCTAAGTACGCACCACTCCATTGCTCCCAAGCTTGCCATCAAATTCGAATCTCCCACACATGGCAGCTTGTGCGCACATGTGGGCAACGTCCTCCACCAAAAGAGCATCCAAAATTGGGTTGGGCACTCTATTTTTTCATTTTCCCTTGCCATTTTCTCTACCCTGCGTTAAGAAATCGTGCCCAACCTCTTCTGAATTCGCCCTTTGTTCTAATCACACTCAGAATGTGTTAAACCTATGCCATTTCGTGGCCTGTTTGCACCCTTGCTTGGTAAAATTTTCCCTTTGTTCCAATTTCACTCAGACCATGCCCAATTTGTGTCTCTGTTTGTCTTGATTTTTCCCTTGCTTGGTGAATTCAAACCCTGTCACAATTCCCAAGCGATACGAACCCTCCTCCTATGCAGACTTGTTTTCCATTCCAGAATTCGCACAGTGTAGGGAAGTGTTCTTGTATGCTGGTTGGGGTCCATTTTTGTTGAGTTTGCAAGGCCATGATGATGGTCTTTCTATGCAATTTTCAGTTGGTTTTGATGGAAGGATAGCACATGTAGGGTCTCTCAATTTTGCAGTCACAGAAGAGTCAATCGTTCCTGCAACAAAACTTCCAAGAATGGGAGATAGGTGGTTCAAGAATCATCAATTGTCACGCTCAAGTTACAACAGGGTGTTTAAGCCTGAATTCGAGAGCATTTCAGGAGTGAAAGGGTATACTAAGGATTGGATAAACCCAGAATTGGTCAATCCCCTTATTGTTATCACAAGGTTAATTACATGTGAAGGTAGATACTCCACCTTCAAAGCTTGTCACTTTAGATTGCTAGCTCATTTTCTGTTCAATAAACCTTTAAACTTCCCTTTTTATTTTCTCAAAATTTTGGAGAAAATGTCCTCTCAAGTGAGGAAAAATGTGACCAACCCCCACAATAGTCCCTTCCACCACAGTTTTATCAAACTCCTTGTTCTTACCGAACTAGAGAAGCAGGGGAAAAGTTGGGATGCCTTTATCTACCAATTTGCAAATCCTCACTTGACAGTTAAGACCGGAAAAAAGACACTTAGCCTAAAAACTATCTCTCCATCCAAGCCTCACTCTCCAAAAACTCCAAACTCCCTTGCACAAACTCCCTCTTTTCCGGAACAATACAAAAAGCTTGTTGATATTCCTACTTCTTCATCGGGGAAGAAGACCAAGAACAAAGACCAAAAGAAGCCTATTTTTGACCCCCCAATGCCTTCATTTTCTCTTAATCCTACACCTAAGAAGCCCCAAAAAGTAATGCAGCAAGACTTTCCCATCATTCCCACAAACAAGAGAGGAGCCAACCGATTTGGTAAGGGACCGTTTTGGAAAAGTACTCGAAACATAAGAACCAAGACTTATACCAAGCCTCCACCTACTTTAGATCCTATCCAAGTATCCTCCGACCTTGAGAGCCCTCATAAGAAACCTAGAGAAGTCTATGTGGATGGATTAGAGCCACTAAGGAAAACGAAATCAGAACCTACCTCACATTTATGATCTCCCATCACACCTACTTCACCCATGCCCACTCTTGATCCTAAATTTGATAAATTGACCACATCTCTCAAAGGACCTAAGCCTTCCTCGGAGATCATTGATTCTGTCCCAACTATAGAGGAGCTACAAAGGGAAAACCATCATCTTCTCCAACAATTAGAAGAGAGGAAGACAATGGATGCACTCCTTCATCATGACAATGCAGTCCTTCAGGAAAAATTTAACTCCCTTCAACGATTGGTCGATGGGATGGCCCAATCTAACCGCAACTTAAGAGTACAATTAAAGAAACATAAGAGGTACAAGGCTAATCCTACACAGCAAGAAGGAGAGGCTTCTAAATCCGACCCTCCTCAACAATCCTAGTTCCAAGGGATGATTTCTTTTTGTTTGTAGTGGGACCTGCAAAATCATCGGTGTGGGGTTATGTTGGGCCCGAGATATGATCATCTTCATGGCGTTATTATACACTTTTTGCCATATGTATATATGCATTTTTTATCTTTAAAAGGATTTTTTTGAATAATTTTATGGTAAAATGATACAATCGGCATGAGGGCAAAACACACCATGTTTCATGGTCCAACACTTGTTCTGGTACTTGATCTAACAGTCGTTCTGGCACCCAATATTGCACAAAAACACAAGGAAAGTTGGTAGTTATGGTATTGGTGGCCAGTTGTGGACAAATCGAGCTCATTGGTTTTGTTTGTCATCACCCCCTCCAGCTACTAAGCTCAAGACAACTCGATTCAGTTGTCCAAAGAGGGAGCTTATTGGGTTCCTCTGTTTTGTTAGTTATTGATGCATTTAATGTAATTTGTCAAATTTAGAGGTTGTTAGACCACCTGGTTTGTAAGCTTATAAATACTAATAGGATTCTCATTAGATTGTTAACCAAGTAGCATAAGCATCAGAATTGCCAGAAAAAACGATTTTTCTCTGTTTCTAGTTTTACATTGCCAGAATAGTGCCAAAACTGTGTTTTTGGAATTTTATGGTGAATTTGGCCTGCTGAGGTCATGGTGTTCTTTTAGAGAGTGACCACGACTTGCTGGGGGGGGCACTAGCAGTCTGGTAACTGTCTTCATGTTTATTTTTCATTTCCTAATTTAAATTGCTCTCTTTTTATTTTCTGTACATGTATATTTTTATTGTGCTAATTAGTTTGGTGTAGCTTACTATTTTACTTCTCTTTTGCAGGTTAGATGATGATATGTGTTAGTATGTGTTAATTTTGTAGATTAGAAAAGGCTTCCAAGTCTCCATACTAATCCCAAGTCTCTTTACTAATTCTATGTGCAATCAAAAAGTCTCTCTCTCACTATACTAACCCTGTGTGCAACGTAGATGTTAAATTGTG
>ML789822.1:243493-256274 GCA_009831015.1 Picea engelmannii
TTTTTTTTTTCCAGGATATGTGTTTCAAATATGTATCTTTCACTTTTTATCTTTCATGCTATTATGTCCATCTTATTGAATATTTATTTATTACCAGAATAACATATTAATCCATGTATTGAGTAAAGAGAAATACATTATAAAAAGACTATGTATTAATACGATATAGGAAATGAACGATGTAGAGTACAAAGATTTATATATGTATACTTATTCCGGATCTGTAATGAGTCTTAAAATGATTTATAGGAATGGGAAATCAGAGTCCCCTCTTGATGATCTTGAAGCTTCAGAAATTACAAAATAAACTAAGAGAGATACACAAGAATAAGAGGGAACCACAATATTATCCAGTTAAGGGAATACCGCTCTAAATTAATACCAAGTTCATTATCAAGCCACATAAATACAACCAAAGTAAAATGAGTCTAGAAGTTATAATAATTCGCAAAATTTGAAACAGAGGGAAGTGTTGTATCAATAAAATCTATTACGGAGTAATTCTGATAATTAAGCACGTAATATTGATCATAGAAAGGTATCGATTTCCATATATAAAAACTTTTTTTTGATAATCTGATTAAAGAGTCTATGTACGAAGAGTTAAAAGGATCTACCCATAACAAAACAAATAATTTAACAAATTCATAAGCAGTCGATCCTTGTTCTGGATTTAAGATGTATGGTTTGCGTACCCAGAAAGGAACCCATTAACCAGACCTCCATCTTTTGAAAATCCATAACAACAACGTTGTACCTGCAATAAAAGGTTACCATTTATATCTGTGAGAACCTTTTTGAAGCTTATATAATATAACAAGAATAGGAGAAAATTAAAGAAATAAATTTAATGACGATTCACTTATCTTTAGGGTCGAATCAGAAGCACTTTCTGCCTGAAATAATCACATAGTATTTCTTGTTGTCACCACTGTTACCAGGATATATGTTTTACCTACATAATAAGATTTTCAAGAGAAGTATAGAAGAACATAGGAAGAGAGTGAGCTGGAGAAACTGATGGGTTCCCTCGCACATGAGAACCCCATCATTAATCTCATGGTCAGATAAAGACAATTTCAAATCCTCTATTAATTAGAAACAAAAAATAATAATGAAAGTTTTAAATCTACTTTCATGAAACAATACTTCATAATAACTCCACACAACATGAAAATTACTATGAAGACATCTATAACTACAACTAACAGAGATATGTATATGTAGTGATAGACATAATGTAGGACCGAGATAAATGATCATAAATGGAACTGTATGGGCAATAGGATCCCTCTTGTAGGTCCACAAAATCATGCAATACATGGGAATTGTATTGAGTTGACTGAGAAATCTCGCACAGACTAATAAATACATACAATGGATATTTTAATATCAAAGGCTTTTGTTCATAAACATGTTGTCATGTTTTCAATCAAAACTAAAAGGGTAGCATTGAAACCCATATGACTAACATAAGAGGTTAGTTGGAATTGTAAATACAACAACATCTATATGAACTAATCAAAAAATTTGAACAAAATTTGAAGTGGAAAACAATAGTTCAGATGGTAATGGAAACCCCTCTTTAAAAAGGCGTAGGAAAATGTAAGATGACACTCCAGGGATACGTGTGGCGGGCTATAAACATTTTGTAGCAAGAAACTAAAACAACTAACACTAAAGTGTGGTTAAAATAACCAAGTTAAACCACCAAAGAAGACTACGTTCGACCAACCAAATTCATAAGGGAACAGTCCCTTATAAATTTAAGAAGCATTCATATCAAAACCTTCAATAGTTACTTTACTTCTTACTACTTTGGGTTTGCTATTAGTATCGAGTTAGTTACCTATAACATACATAGATGCACATAAATGGTCAGTGCCAGGACTATCACACAACCTCCCACCATTGTTTCCTTCACTAAAACCCTTCCATAGTTAAGCAGAGACATAGAAAACAATTCAGAAGAAAAAAAAATGGCAAAGTTTATTAGAAGGAAGTTATTGCAGGAGACGTATTTGCCCCATCAACGTCAAGCCTTGAGCCCATCAACCAATATCATGTGCAGACTCATAACTCCATTCCATGTGATAAATATTGACGTGGGACTGGGTAATTAGTCCATGTCACACAATACCTTATTCTCTGAAATGGAGTTGGTTAATTTTTATTAAATGACCTTGAGAATTCTTTTTTTTTTTGGTCTCATTGTAATCGTGGAAAGTATTAGTGTAACTTTGAAAACTTTAACGATTTCGTTACATATCATGTTATTCTATGAATTGGTAGAAAATCCAGTATTATATTATTTTAAAGGATTTAATTGCCACTTGAGAAAAATGTAATGGATTCATGGATTAATACCCATCAGGTTTTAGATAATATTAGTTATGTGCTCGTTGAGTAGATAAAAGACAAGTTTTCTAAGTGGATCACAATGATCCTTAGGAACTTTCGTTATAAAAAAGGGTCAAGCTATAAGGGGAAATAACTTAATTTCTTACTTAGAATTAAGTTATGTTGAGATCCTTTTTATCACTAACTAGTTTAAAATAAGTTATTACTTAAGATTATTGAATTTTTATAAGTATCTTGCAAGCTTTGATGATGTTTTCTCGATGACAGTCATGATTATCGAGAGTTATCTTTAAAAATGACAAGATAACATATATTTTTTTTTTGTAAATATGGGGTATGTTACAATCATCCATGGATCTCCTCCAAGATTGTAAGGCGTATAGTGAATACCTTCTCTAATACCAATTGTTGGACACACCGATCACACTGAGAGGGGGGTGTGAATGAGTGTGAAATATATTTAATACTTTTCACAAAACTTTATTTAGCAATCACCATTCACAATATCATTACTTATTAATTCCATTTATACTTAGTTTCTTTCATGTAAATATATCTCAATGACATACATTAACAATAAAGAACTATGCACCATCACAATAAATAACAAAAGGAACACCAGATATATGTATAAGTTTCTTTTGTATTACATACTACAATCTTTAGGTTTTATCAACACCAATTGAAATAGAGCACCAAATACAAGAGATCACTAACTCTCAATGAAGACCCAACCTGCATATCTCAGCACCAACCAAGATGTGAGGAATCCAACCCTCAACTACAAGACCCAACTTGTAGACAGTCAAAATGTACCAATTGTCTATACCAACATAAGTGCATCAACTATGCACAACCTGTCTCATCAATATAATCATCCAAATATGATCTGTAACTCTGTAATAGACCTAGTGTATATGATCATATACCTGTAAACTTTCCTTAACTTCAACAGCAAGAGACTAACATTTTCATCAAACTTTACTTTAGTCTCACATGACTAATTTTGGATTAGTCAACAACCCTAACTTGCAACAATAATAAATTTTTATCTACAATGAATAAAGGTCTAATAATGGTACACAATGTTATTTAGTGTCTTGTATACAATTCCTCGAAGTTTCACTAGTTGGAACTTCCTATATTAGGAGTTATATAAAAAATATCACACATTGCTGAATTCTGGCTTATTCTAGAGAGTGAATTGTAGAGCACGCCCCGCGTAATATTTGCTGTATGGATCTTAAAATGGTACAAAATATAACACATATTGTACTTTAACTAATTAATTTGGTTTTACTGAATTTGGATCTATTATGAAGAAGTTATGACATTTTACACTAAACACCTGTTATAGACTAGTTTCAGGACTAGCCACAATCCCTATCTTCCACAGAGTGTAACTTCCAAAATAAAACGAACCACATGCTAAAATATTTATCACAATTACTTGGATATGTTTTCTCAATAGCCTACTTATTTCACTTTTTTAATCATTCTATAAAATAGCCTACAGATTTCACATATTTTAGACTACTGAATTTGGATCTGTTATGAAGAAGTTATGACAGTTTTACCTGGAATACCTGTTTTAGACTAGTTTCAAGACTAGCCACAATCCCTATCTTCCACATAGTGTAACTCCTAAAATAAAATGAATGAAAATCTGAAATTTTTATCACAATTATTTGGATATGTTTTCTCAATAGCCTATAGATTTCACTTTCTGAATCATTCTATAAAACAAATTATTACGAAAATGGTGAGATGACCTGTAAATAACATACCTTAGAAAACATCACCAAAAGACTTTACCCTCCATTGAATTTCATCCTTATTTACTTCACCTTCCCTCTGAAATTCACCTTATATTTCCTTTGGTTACCTCAATCACGTATAGATATTCAATATTCTCAATAGAATGCTAATGGTAGACCCTTGTTCTCTTATTTATACTCTCCAAGCAACTTCCGCTAGAAGTATCCACTTAACCACTTTGTCCACTTAACCAAATTTGTCCACTTAGCCACTTAGCCAATTTGTCCATTTAACCACTTTTTCCACTTAGCCACTTTTTCCAATTAACCAACTTTGCCCACTTAACCACTTTATCCACAAATAGTAAACTCTCTACTTCTAGTTGCAACCAATTTATTTTTAATTGTTTTCTTGTTGCAACCACTTAACCCATGACTAAAAAATTTGATTGGTCAACTTCTTCTAGAAGATTCTATAATAATTTGAATTCCTTAACCTTCTAGTGGCTTCTATATAACCCATGAGTGTTCTCCAACTTCGCATGGCCATAACTCTCTAATCGTGATGAGTAATGTGATGTTTCACATATCACTAGAAACAACATGACATATACTATCAATATGGAATAGTTTTTCCTACAAATTGACTGATCTTCATTACATCATTCCTTAATCAAACTTGGGTTCCCTAAAAACATTGTTGGGATACTCAACCACCTAACCATTTGGACTTCACAAAGCGTATTCTCATGAGGTATTTCACCATAAGGGGACCACTTTGATAACTTTATCCAAGAGCATCTTCCCATGAGGGATTTCACCATAAGGGGACCACTTTGGAGTTTATCCATTTGGCTCTTCCTATCAACCATGAAATGTAATCAATGATACAACCCCCTTTAATATCAACACATCATTATGACACCACTTGACATCAATCATTTGACATCAATTACATCAATGATACAAAGCACATTACTATGACATCAATGACAAGACAATACAACAATAATCAATTTATGGTAACCTGGGTGTCCGGTATATGGTTTCTTATGCATTTAATCTAAAATTAATACCTTAGTTTCATTAGATTCTGGTACATATAATCTATTTTTATACATTAACATTCAACTTTTTGAGAAATTGAAATCTGATTCTTTTATTCCTGCTGAATTGTCAGCGATCTTTAACTTAATATTTTGATATTCTAGGCCTTTTTCAGTTGCTAACCTTACCCTTTCTTCTAAATCTGTTTCATAGTTACTTCTAGTAACTGTATAGATCAGGTTTTCATGTCTACTTAATGAATCTGCCACTTTATTTTCTTTTCCCTTAATGTGTTTTATCTCAAAATCATACTCGCTTAAGAAGTCTAACCACCTTTCTTGGCAAGCATTTAAATTATGTTTATCGAACATATATTTTAATGCAATGTTATCTGTCAATATTAAGAATTTTCGACCTACCACATAATCCCACCACATCTTTAATGGATGTATTATTGCAGCCAATTCTCAGTCACGTGTTACGTAATTTTCTTCATATTTCTTTTGTTTATTAATTGGGTTGGTTTTCATTGATGTCAACCCTTGAAGAAATTCTAGTAGCAAATTACTGTAACAAAAAGGTTTGGGTAATGGAATCAAGTTTTTTTGATGGATAATGGTATGAGTTTTGATATTTTTGCAGATAAAACTATTCTAGATGGATAGTACATGTCATGCCATTTCCAGTGGTATGTGGAACGCCACATAACTCCTCACAGTTAGATATTTATGGCCATGTGAAGCTGGAGAACCCTCATGAGTCATCTAGAAGCCCCAAAAGGTCAAAGAAGTCAAAGTGTTTGAAAAATAAATTAATTAAATAACAAAGTTAATGGAGAAATCCCTAAAATTAGGAAAGTGGGATGTTACATGAAAGTATAAATAAGAGGCAAGTCTCTCTCATTTAATCACAATTGAACCTATTGAATATCATTGAATATCTATTTTGTGAAAGGTTATTTGGGAAGATATTATTGATAGAGAAAAGTGCGGTAGAAAAAGTGTGATAGAAAAATTTTGCGGCAGAAAAAGTGCAATAGAAAAATTGCGGCAGGAAAATCGTGGAAAGAAAAGTGCGGAAAGAAAAATTGCGACAGAAAAATTGTTGCAGAAAACATGCGGCAGAAAAATCATAGCAACAACATGGTTGGGTTCTATTTATGAGAGATATGGCACATCTTGTTTGAGGTATGTTTTGTGAGATAGGGTTTATCTCTTGAGATGGTATTGGATGTTTAGTATTGCTGCATATATCATATTTGTTGAGGGATAGAGTTGGTATTTTGTTGTTGGTATTTGGCATATGGGTATTGATATTTTGGTTGTGATGTGTAGCTGAAGTTGTTGGTTTATCTTGAGGCTACATAACAGTGAGGTTGTGGCACATGGTTTGATGTAAGGTTTTATGGTATTTTGTTTATGGATAGAGTGATGATTTTTTGATGGTTATATTGGTGTATATATTTGGTATATGGTTGAGGTACATGGTTGAGACAAGTAGTTGATGAGTTGGCACATACATGATGTGTATAGTTGATGATGTTGGTACATATTGATGAGTCATAGTTGATGTGAAGTTGATGCATGGTACATCTTGGTTCAGGTTATTGGTACATGTTGTTTGGTGCAAGTTGATTAGTACAGATTGTTACAGGTTATTGGTACAAGTTGACAGTGAGAGGTTGAAAGTGGCAGTGGTTGATTCAATGACAGTGATAGGTTGTCTACATTTGGCATTTATATTTTAGGGTGGTTGGATGGAGCAAGAAAATGTGGTTGTAGCCACCTTCCAGTTGTAGCTGGAGAACATAGGGGGTTGTAGCCTCCTTCTGGTTGTATCTAGAGAATTGGGGAGTTGGAACTTCCCTCAGGTTGTAGCCTAAGAAACTAGGGGGTTGGAGCCTCCTTCTAGTTGCAGCTGGAAAACAAAGGAAGTTGGTGCTTCCAATGAATGTAAATCTTAAATAGATATAATAAAAAGGATTATGTGATTTTCTCCCACTTTGGGTTTCCACGTAAAACACTGGTGTACTGTGTATGTGTATGATTGTTCATTTGTTCATTGTTTATTTCCTCTACAACTATTGGGTGATAATTATACATTGATATAACACTAACATTTTATGGTTGAAAAGGATTAGATTGCTCTATTACTGATTCACCCCCCCTCTCAGTAATCCAACAATTGGTATCAGAGAGAGGTTCCTTCAGAAATCAGTTTAACCACTGAAAGGTAGATCATGGAGAGAAACAACATGTATAAAAATGGAATACCATAGTTTTATGGACAAAAGTATGCATTTTGGAGCAGAAGAATGAAAACATATATACAGGCAAAGGGATTTTGAAATTTGACAATCTGTTGTAGATCGATACAAAGAACCAGTAGTTCCACTGACAAATGAAAGATAAATTAAACTCGAGCAAAATAATTCCAAAGCCATAAATTCACTTCTGAATGGTCTTTGTGAATCAATATACATCAAAGTTACATTTTAAATATGCTAAAGAGATTTGGGACAAGCTTCAAAATAATTATGAAGGAGATTCAAAAGTCAAAGAAAGAAATCTTGAAACTTACAGAGGTCAGTTCGAACAACTAAAGATGAAGGAAGACAAGAATATTGCATCTTACTTCTTATGAGTTGATGAAACAATAAATGAAATCATAGGATTGGGAGAAGAAATTAAAGAATCTATAATTGTTCAAAATGTACTAAGATCTCTTCCTATGAGATTTGATTCTAAGATATCAATACTAGAAGAAAGAGAAGATCTAGACTCAATAAGCATGGACGAACTACATGGAATCTTCACATCATATGGAATGAGAACTGAACATGAAAATCCAAATATAAAAGAAGCATCTTTCAAAGCATCCAAAAGGTCAAAGAAAAAGGGAAATCCAAAGTAAAAAGAACATAACAACAACAATGACATCTTGAATGATGGTGAAGAAATGACCAACTTTGTCAAAAGATTGAACAAAAGAACCAATGACATATATAAAGGTAAGTTTCCATTGATTTGTTTTAATTGTGATGGTATTGGTCATTTTTATAACAAATGTCCTCATAAGAAAAATAAGAGGAATGATGAAGGTTACTCAAATAACAAACAAACATATAAAGGAAAAAGAATCAGAAAGAAAGCTTTCAAGAAAATCTTATGCACCAAAGAATACATATCATCATCAGATGAAGATGGAGTCAGTGCCAGTGAAACATAAAGAGTATATTCATGGAAGTAGAATACTCTCATAAATAAGACACCAAAGAAGAATATGAAGAGATAGAAGTTGACTACCGAGAAGAATTGTTGTGTGCCATATAAGTTATAAGAAGAGAAAAAAAAAGACAAGAAGCTGCAAAAAAAAACTAAACAAGAAAGAAGAAACTCAGGAACTAGAACAAATGATCACAAATTTGAAGGTTCAAATAGAAGAAGATAAAAGAATTGAAGAAGTACTCAAAGAACAACTAGAATAAAGAGACATGATCATTGGAAATTTGGAAGCAAATATTGTCACATTAAGAAAGATTCTTCAAGAGAAAAATATGCAGAACAACTCAAAATTAATGGAAAACATTATCAACAGTCAAAAGCCTCATCATGACCAATTTGAACTTGGATAAAATCATACAGAAAAGGTATCAAGCTCCAAAACAACAAAACAAGAAACATATCCTAAGAGTTATGCAGAAACAATCAAATGAGATATAAAGACCTACAAAGAAGATTACAGGGACACTCCTCCATCGAGAAGATTCATATTTCAAAATCAATGACCGACAGATAGGCCTTAGAAAGAAGAAGGATTCAGAAGAGAAACTCATTTCATAAGATCTTCAACTCCCAGGTATCAAACTATGTTTTTTGGTTTATGTTATGCATGTAATAATTTTGGACATCAAGATATGAATTGTAGAGATAACAACAGAAAGATAAACAACTTTGAAAGTCATACCCAAAAGGGTTATCTAAGAAGGCCCAGTGAAACATAAAGAATAAGTTACAACAGGTTTGAATCATTGAGCATTGAAATGGAATGCTACAAGTGTAACAACTTTGGACACATGGCCAAATATTGTAGAATGACAGTTCCTCCTAGAGAACCAAAACAAAACAACAACAATCAAAGAAAAGAACCTTAGAAGAGAATGTGGATAAGAAAGCAGAATCAATATAGCAATGAAGAATGCACACTTTCTCTACAAGATAAGCAAAAGAAACGTGGTTGGTGTGTTGACAGTGGCTTTTCAAAATAAATGACAGGTGATAAAGACATGTTTCTTACATTAAGAAAGGAAAGATATGGACCGGTCTCCTTTGAAAATGATGATTCAACTAAAATCATTGGAAAAGACACAGCCAGAATTGGAAACAAGAATGCCAAAGAAGAAAATGTTCTACTAGTAGAAGATATGAAACATAATATTTTAAGAGTGATTCAAATGTGTGACCAAGATCATAAAGTTACTTTTGATTCACAAAAGTGTGAGATAAGAAAATAAGGTTCAGAAAAATTGATTGCAACAGCTGTAAGAACTTCAAACAACATATATGTATTAACTGAAATTGAAAATGAGAAGTGTTTTTTAGGAAAGGAAGATGAAAGTTGGTTATGGCACAAAAGAATGGGTCACATACACTTTGATAACCTTGCCAAAGTCAACAAAAAGGAAGCAGTTAGAGAAATTCCCCAGATTACGAAACCAACCAACACTTTATGCAAGCATTGTCAACAAGGAAAGCAAACAAAGACTAGGTTTAAATCAAAGAAATATTTAATGACAAGACCACTCGAAATTGTGCATACTAATCTAGTTGGACCAACTACAAAAAAGGGTTTAAAAGGTAAGAAATACTTTATGTTATTAGTTGATTATTATACAAGAATTACTGCAGTTTTCTTTCTCAGGAATAAGTCAGAAACTTTTGAAAACTTTAAGGTCTACAAGGAAATGGTTGAAAATGAAATGGATTCAAAAATCAAATGTTTGAGATCTTATAATGGAGTAGATTTCACTTCAAAGGAATTTATGGACTACTGCAACATGAATGGAATAAAAAGGAAATTCTTTGTTGCTAGGACACCTCAACAGAATGGAGTTGTTGAAAGAAAGAACATGACAGTACATGAAATGGCTCGAACAATGTTAATGGATTCTAAATTGACAGATAACTTTTGGACACATGCAATGCATACAACGGTTAACATTCAAAATAAAGTAATGCTCATAAGAAACACTGACAAAAATCCCTACGAGCTATGGAAATGAAGACCGACAAATGTGAAGCACTTCAGAGTATTTGGAAGTAAATGCTACATCAAAAGAGAAGATGGAAGGATGAGAAAGTTTGACTCTCTTGTGGAAAAAGGAGTACTTGTTGGTTACTCAAGTACAAGGAAAACATACAAGTGTTACAATCTGAGGTTGAACAAAGTTATGGAAAGCATCAATGTAACAATTTATGAAACGGGTGGATGAGAATTAAAGGAAGAAGAAAATGAAACAATGGAAAAGATTTACGAATAATAATAAGAAGATGAAGAAGAAGTAGAAAAGGAAGATGAAGAGGATCATACATAAGTAGAATATCAAGTTCAACAAGTGCCTCCAAAGACACCTAGCATACGAGTACAAAATAATCATCCTTCAGATCAAATTATTGGAAACAAATATGCTGGAGTTGAGACTAGAAGAAGAATTCATTCACCAGAACAAACACACCTAGCACTCTCATATACGATTGAACCAAACAGGTTTGAAGAGGCCAGCAAGGATGAATTTTGGAATAAGGACATGGATGAAGAATTGGATCAAATAGAGAAGAATGACACTTGGGAATTGGTTCCAAGACCAAAGAATAAGAATATGATTGACACAAAGTGGGTATTCAAAAATAAATTGAATGAATATGGACATATTACAAGGAACAAAGCTAGATTAGTATGTAAATGATACACACAGGTTGAAGGAATCGACATTGAAGAGACATTTTCCCTAGTTTCCAGAATGAAAGAAATCCAATTTCTTTTAGGTTACACTTGATCCAAGAATATTAAAGTATATCAAATGGGCATAAAATCAACTTTTTTGAATGGGAAACTTGAAGAAGAAGTCTACATTGAAAAACTAGAAGGATTTCAGTTGTCAGAGAACACATATTATGTGTGTAAATTGAAAAAGGACTTGTATGGTCTAAAACAGTCTCCTAGAGCATGGTACTCTAGAATGGATACATATATATCATAGGAAGGGTTCAGAAAAGGAAGTGCATACAACAACCTATACATCAAGGTAACTCAAGATAGTATTTTATTAATTGAAGTTTATGTTGACGATATTATTTTTGGAAGTAATGATGACAGGTTAAGCCATAAATTTTCAAAGGATATGAAGAATGAATTTGAAATGTCATTAATCAGAGAGCTATCCTTCTTTCTGGGTCTTCAGATACGTCAAAGAAACCAAAGATTTTTTATTTTTCAAACTAAGTATATAAGAGAAATGATAAAGAGGTTCAGAATGGAAGATTGCAAATCAACTACCACTCCTATGCAAACCAGTTGAAAGTTGAGCAAAGATGATGATTCATAGTCTATAGACGAGAGGAAATATAGGGAAGCTTACTATATGTGACAACATCCAGACCATATGTAATGCAGGCAGTTGGACAAGTGGCACGATTTCAAGCAACACAAATTAAAACACATGTCGTAGCAGTGAAGAGGATTTTTAGATATCTCAAAGGAACATAAGAGTTTGGATTATCGTATCCAAGAGGAAATGATCTATCATTTATTTCCTACACAGATGCATATTGGGCAGGTTTCATTGATGACCAATGAAGCACCAGTGGAGCAATGTTCTACTTGGGTGAGTGTTTAGTATCATGGCTAAGAAAGAAACAATCATCAGTATCCTTATCTACAACTGAGGCAAAGTATATTATAGGAGTTGCATGTTGTACACAAGTTTTAAGGATGAAATGAACTCTGAAATATATACATGTTGAGTATGATAAGCCCATTCCAATCTATTTTGATAATACAAGCGCTATTAGCATCTCAAAGAAACCGATGATGCACTCCAAGACAAATCAAATTCCAATCAAGTATCACTTTCTACGGGAACATGTTGCAGAGAAGAACATCAAAGTTTAATATGTGGGCACATAAGAAAAAGTGGCAGACATATTTACAAAACCACTTTCACGGGAAGCCTTTGAGTATATTTTCCAGAGACTCAGAGTAATTTCTACTCAAAAATGAATTCTTTTGAATGCTTATCTTATATGTCTTAGATTTACATGAGGAATCACCATAAAGAGGACAATTCAGGTCATGAGATCAGTTTCAGGAAGATTTCAGTCAGGGGGAGTATCCCCAAGGATAGTTTACTTAGGGGGAGTATCCCTAGATGGAAATATACCTTTTCCATTGATGACAAAGGGGGAGATATTTATCAGATGCAAATCATAGATGCATGGTTCCAGGGGGAGCATGAGTGATATGACTTCATTATTGCATGACATGACTTCAATATTGCATCAGAGTGTTGCCATCAATACCAAAGGGGGATATTGTTGATTAATTGGTTTGGTTTTGGT
>ML789822.1:256285-278263 GCA_009831015.1 Picea engelmannii
TTTTTTTTTTTTTTTTTTTTTATATATATATATATATATATGGATAATGGTATGAGTTTTGATATATATGTATATAAGACTATTCTATATGGATATTACATGTCATGCCATTTTCGGTGGTATGTGGAACATCACATAACTCCTCACGGTTAGAGAGTTATGGACATGTGAAGTTGGAGAACCCTCATGAGTCATCTAAAAACCCCAACAGGTCAAAGTAGTCAAAGTGTTTGCAAAATAAATTAATTAAATAATAAAGTTAATGTAGAACTCCCTAAAATAAGGAAAGTGGGATACTACATGAAAGTATAAATAAGATGCAAGGATCTCTCATTTAATCACACTTGAACCTATTGAATATCATTGAATATATATTTTGTGAAAGGTTATTTGGGCAGGTATTATTGATAGAGAAAAGTGCGGCGGGAAAAGTGAGGCATAAAAAGTGCGACAGAAAAATCATGGCAGAAAAAGTGTGGTAGAAAAATCGTGGCAGAAAAAGTGCGATAAAAAAATCGCTGTAGAAAAATTGCAGCATAAAAAGTGCGGCCAAAAAAGTGTGGCAGAAAAATCACAGTAGAAAAAGTGCAGCAGAAAAAGTGCGGCAGAAAAATTGCTGTAGAAAAAATGCACCAGAAAAAACTCGACAACAACATGGTTGGGGTCTATTTATGAGAGCTATGACACATCTTATTTGAGGTATGTTTTGTGAGCTAGGGTTTATCTCTTAAGATGGTATTGGATGTTCAATATTGTTGCATATATTATATTTGTTGAGGGATCGAGTTGGTATTTTTTGTTGGTATTTAGCATATGTGTATTGGTCTTTTGGTTGTGATGTGTTGCTGAAGTTGTTGGTTTAGCTTGAGGATACATAATAGTGAGGTTGTGGCACATGGTTTGATGTAAGGGTTAATGGTATTTTGTTTATGGATAGAGTGATGAATTTTTGATGGTTATATTGGTGTATGTATTTTGTATATGATTGAGGTACATGTTGTGTACATGGTTGAGACAAGTAGTTGATGAGTTGGAACATACATGAGGTGTATAGTTGATGATGTTGGTACATCTTGATGAGTCATAGTTGATATGAAGTTGATGCATGGTACATGATGGTTTAGATTATTGGTACAGGTTGTTTGGTGCAGGTTGATTTATACAGGTTGTTACAGGTTATTGATACAGGTTGATAGTGAGAGGTTGAGAGTGACAGTGGTTGATTCAGTGACAGTGAAAGGTTGTCCACATTTTGCATTTATATTTCAGGGCGGTTGGATGGGGTAAGGACATGTGGTTGTATCCACCTTCTAGTTGTAGCCGAAGAACATAAGGGGTTGTAACCTCCTTCCGGTTGTAGCCAGAGAATTGGGGAGTTGGAGCTTCCCTCAAGTTGTAGCCTGAGAAACTAGGGGGTTGGAGCCTCCTTCGAGTTGCAGCTAGATAACAAAGGAAGTTGTTGCTTCCAATGAATGTAACTCTTAAAGACATATAAGAAAAAAAATTATGTGGTTTTCTCCCGCTTTGGGTTTCCACGTAAAACACTCGTGTATTATGTATGCGTATGATTTATCATTTGTCCATTGTTTATTTACTCTGCAACTATTGGATGATAATTCTACATTGATATAACACTTTCATTTTGTGGTTGAAAATGATTGGATTGATCTATTACTGATTCACCCCCCCTCTCATTAATTCAACATCTTTAATTTTCAAGATTCATAAGCTATTACATGGTTTTCTTGCATTAACACTCCTCCAAGCCCTTCGTGGAATGCATCCATACATACTACAAAGTATTTATCTAAGTCTGCCAATTTTAATATAGGAATTGTAGTTAAGAGTTGTTTTAATTTGTTAAAACTTTCTTGACATTTCTGAGACTAGATGAACTTAGTTCCTTTCTTTTACAATGATGTTATATGATATGCAATCTTAGAAAACCCTTCTATAAATTTCCGGTAATAGCCATTTATACCCATAAAGGATCTTATGTTCGAAACATCTTTAGGTTTGGGCCAATTAATTATAGCCTTTATTTTGTGTGGGTCAACTACTATACCTTATTTTGAAATTGCATGTCCATGACAATGAATTTGGTCTTTATAAGACTCACACTTACTTAGTTTTTCATATAATTTATGTTCTCTTAGTATATGTAATACTGTTCTTAAATTTTCTTGATGCTCCTTTTCATCCTTTGAATAGATGAGTATATCGTCTATAAAGACGATCACAAATTTATCTAGACATTTACTAAAAATATTGTTCATCAAGCACATGAATGAGGCTAGGGAATTTATTAGCCGAAAAGGTATTACAACAAATTCGTAATGTCTATGCCTTGTTCTAAATGTTGTTTTATAAATATCCTCATCCTTTATTCTAACTTGATGATAATCATAATGTAAATCAATATTAGAAAAGATTGTACATCCTCGTACTTGATCAAAATGATCATCGATACGAGGTAATGGATATCTATTTTTAACAGTAATTTTATTAAGTTGTCTATAATCAATAGAAAGACACAATGTCCCATCTTTCTTTCTAAAAAACCGTATTGGTGCCCCCCATGGAGACACACTTGGTCAGATATATTCTTTATCTATCAATTCTTGCAATTGACTTTTTAATTCATTTAACTCTAGGATATTCATCCTATAAGGATATTTTGAAGTTGGTACTGCTCCAGGTACCAGGTCTACGGAGAAATCTATTTCTCTCCTAGTAGGTGGTCTGAGAATATCCTAGGATACATTGTAAAATTCCTACAATACTAGAAAGTTATCTAACTCATTACTTCTTTCCATTTACTCATTATAATTTATGTGTACATCAATTAGTTTACACCCTTTTCGAATGCATATTTTGACTTATAAGGTTGTTATTTCTCTAATAATAATAGGCCTTGATACTCCTTTAATTTTTATAGTGTTACCTCTCTCATCTACATAGGTAAACATTTTATTGTAACAATCTAAGGCCACTTTAAACTTTTCCAGCCAATCCATACCTATTAGCACATCATAAGATCCTAATGTTAATATGTTTAAGTCTATCCGTGTTCTTAATTCATTCAGACCAAGTTCACAGTTTTTAACAACATCTGTAATTCTCCTTTTAGTTCATGTAACTAACTGTACTAACCAAGACTTTTCAAAAATTTCCTTATGCAACTTACATATTTCTACAACCCTTGGTGAAATATAAATTAAACTAGCACCTCGATCAATTAAAACAATAACTGATTTCTTATGTATCATACCTTCAATTTCTACCATTGAAGTCTGATGAATTTCCTCTCGATTTTCCAAGGATGCGTTTATTGTTGGTGTAGACCTTGCCAACTCACGAACTATAGTTATTTCATGTACTATTTGCACTGTTATTTCCCTTCTTCCCAATAGGACAATCTTTATAGTAATGTGGACCACTGCATTCCAAACATTTTACTGTTTCTTTTTGGGAAGTTTCTTTATTGAAGAAGGTTGGTCATTTGGTACCCTTATTTTCAGGTTGATTGAAAGGTTTACTTGTTATCAACTTATTACCTTTTTCAAATCTTTTATCAACATCTCTATTAGATTGCCTAACACTCATAACCCTTAGTTTCTATCTTGTTTACTAACACTCACGTGCTCACACAGCAAAAAGGGTTGCACGATGGTTTGATTATTTGTTCTAGCTCCCCCTATGGCTATATGTTTACTACTCAACACTATAGTATTTTTATTATGCCCCTTAAATAGTTTCATACCATATAACGTATAAGGTTTTGTATTGTTTTAAGGTAGCTCATATATAAAATGGGTTTCATATATTATGTGGGTTCCATTGTATATCAATCAATGTATTTGAAATGAGTTTTCGATGTATGCCATCCAAACATATAACACTTGTCCTACGAAAAGATGGCTCATACTTAAGGAATTTATTAGGGGTTTTTACGATGGTTTAACTCGTTTTATGGTACCCATCCTAAATTAAAAACCTTGTCAATTTTTTCTCATTAACCAATGCATTCTACGAAGCATTTAGCATGCAACAAACTTACATGCACCACCTGTGATGTTACCATTTCGAGGAGGTTTAATCAAAAGTTGTCCTATGAATTGTATATGTGTTGTTTTATTATGATTATAGGAATTATGGTTTTCCTATTAGATCCATTAGCCGTCTTGACCTCTCTCGAACTTGGCCCATTTCACACTCTTCACTTTCGTTTTCTCTGCTCTATGTTTGTCTTGAGAGGTTTTCAAGAGATTTGACATTTTCGAGTTATAGTGTTGAAGGTTTGATTATCCCAATCTCATTTTTGTTCATTATGGAATATTTTTTGAAGAGCCTTGAGCATTCATAGCTTCAGTGTATTCTGGTTGGTCTTTCTATCGAATTCAAGGTTGGCACCTTTAACTAGTAAGAGTTTAAAGAACTTCCCTTACTCATTCTAGCTTCGTGTAACTAGCGTTTGTAGCTTATTTAACTTGGTAATGATTCCTGAATAATTTTCTTTAGAATATTAGTTTATAGTCGGAATCAAACATTATTCTGCCAACTATATCTCTCAATCATTTACCTTGTCAAACTTCTTGTTTCTATACATATATCTACTAAATAATGTAGTGATTGTAAATTTTATATTCGTTTGTAGTTGGTCTCGCTTCTGTTTAGCCTATGGTTCGAGGAGTGTTTCCTTGAACCTCAGGGACTTACCATATGAACCTAGTAATTTTATCAACTCAGTGGTCTAATTTTACTGTAACATGATTTAGTGTAGGGTTTTTAATTCATTTGTTTTATTTCTACCGTTTATGGTCTATGATTAATACCTTTCACATCGTTTTATTCGTCCTAGAATTAATTAGGACTTCTGTTAAAAATATTTGCATAGGGCAGTGTTCGCACAAAGCATAGTAATTTATTTTGTTTACATTATGTACATATGCTCTGAATTACATCCATTTTAAAACTTATTCTTGGGTATTAAACTAATGATGGGCCCTATTTATTGTTGCGAGGGGTACCCATCATTTATCTGAAAACCATGAACACTCAGATGCAGTTCAAAGGATAAGGAAGGAGATACAAAGATGATTTGTATATCCATGGTAAGTTTCTCTTTATTTGCGTATGTAACTTTTGTTTGACTAAATAAATTGTGTAACATTCAAATTTATTCGCTGCTATTATGTAGGTGTCGAGGCGATGGTTACTATGCAGACTCAAAAATACCCTTGCTTGAAAAGGTATTCGTGTTCCATTACTTAATTATATTTCATGTGTATCACAATATGTGATTTCTCTACTTATACATTCTGTCGAGCTAGTCGACCAAATAAATGTTCCTGGAAGTCTTGTGGCTTAGGACCATTGTCTACTCATTTAACAGTTTTGTAATTTTATGTACTCTATTTACGACTCCTTGGATATACATAGTAGTTATTTATATCTCTTTTTAACTTGGTTTACTTAGCATTGTTTATCCTTTTGGACATACATAGTTGTTGCAAGTATTTTGTTAAACTCTATTTAAATTGTAATGAATTCTGTTTCGAATACACACAATCATTACTTTAAAATATTTTTAAATATGTAACGATTTTGTTTTGAATATATACAATCAATACACGTATCTTGCTAAACTCGTTTCAATTTCTAATGATTCCCTTTTTTAAATATACACAATGTATCTTGTTAAATTTTGTTTAGCTTTGTAACAAATTCCCTTTCGAATACAATTTTTGTTTTAGTAACTAGGTTTTACCCATGAGTTTTGTTGATTTTCTACCAACAATACAATTTTGTTCAGGGATCTAAGAACAAAATAACTAATGTTCTTCTTTCAACAATCTGCATGAATCTATGATACTCATCTATTTTCTTATAAACAACACTTTAGATCTAATTTTGTAACGACTTATTTATGCATTAAAAATACTTCATAACCAATAATTTTGGTAAGAGTAAGTAAAAATAATACATAATATACATGCGTATCAACATATTCATAATAAATAACTAGAGATTGGAACATTGGGGAACCATATATTGAATATTTTATTCCTCCGAACTGTAGACTAGAGTCTCTCTCAACCTTTGTCGCCCCCGAGTTGAGTTCAGAATCCAAGGGGATCCCTATGTGGCTTCTTGCAGAATTCTGAGTACAATCTTGTTGTGTGTAATACACTGTGTCAAGTCACTTCAGTGCATAGCCTTCTCGATCTATTAGTTGGTATTCTAGGAATGGAATCCCATTCCATTATCATGACTTCTTTTTATTTTTTCCTAGGACTTGTGACACTTTTCTTCTGCTCATTGACCACCTCTCAAATTTAAATCTACACATGTTCACATATTCTCATATAAATCTAGAATGTGTTTCTTTTTTAAGTTGAGTTAACTTGACATATTATGTCAATCTTTTACCACTTGACCAACACTTTTGGATTCCTATCTCCCTCTTCAAGAGATTCTTTAACTTTTCCCCTTTTTCCACGTGTTTATTTTTATAAAATAATAAGGTTTTACAATTTCTATTTGGTCAATCTCTCAAATTGTCTTTTGGAAAAATAATTAAAATTCTAAAATAGAAATAATTAAAAGTTCAAGTGGTGGGGTATCAAAATAGGTACATTGGCATAGGAGTGGAGTTGGGGATGATGAGGACAAGTAACTTGGTCGTTCTGCATCTACTTTTGGATAGAACTTGATTGTTCCATTTGTTTTCAAGCTTGTTGTGCTATAGATATGTGTATTTTAACTTATAATATTTATATATTGTTTATTAAATCATTGTTCAATTATAGAGATTCTAGAATGTGCAAAGTGTTTATTATATATTTAAAAGAAAATTTATACATTTTGTATGAATATCATAGTTATTGATTTTTTGCATTACAAATATAAAATTGTAAGAAACAAAAATGCATGTTATATTTGTAAGAAAAAAATACATAAAATTAGAACAAAATGCTAGGCAATACCATGTTTAACATTATTGAAAATATTTCAATATAGTTCCATGCTTTATTACAACATATGTAAAACAAAATAAAATTTTGAGAAATAAGACTTGAAATGAAATAAATATCAACTTATATGCATACTTAAAAGTAACATTATTGAAAATATTTCAATGTAGTTCTATGCTTTATTATAACAATTGTAAAACAAAATTAAATTTAGGGATATAGCATATTACTTGTAATATGTTCTATGCTTTATTACAACAGTTGTAAAACAAAATTAAATTTAGGGATATAGCATATTACAAATAATATGTTATAGCATATTACTAGTAATATGTTATAACATATTACTAGTAATATGTTATATAGAAGGTGACGTGAAATACATATCAATTTACATGCATACTTAAAACTATGAAAAGAGTATTAATAGTCTTTTTTATTAAAAATATAAAGAAGATTTTATATACAATGATATATAATACATTTTGTATTTACATAATTAAAAAATAAATCCAAACTATTATAAACATAATTTTTTTTCTTAAAAATAATTATTTATTTTACAAATTATAGGCAATTCCTATAAAAATAAAATCATAGACCTATACTTTACAGGACTTTGTATTAAACCCAAATCTTATAAAGATAGAATCATAGACCTATACTTTACAAGACTTTGTATTAAACCCAAATGATGGAACTCATAACTTTTTCCTATGTAACCATGATTTCATAGCAACAAATTCAACTTGCAAGAAGCAAAATAAATGAAATTAGTATTGTGTAAACTTTAAACTAATAAGGAAGAAAATAATTGACTTTCAATGGTAATGAAAGTTACCTAGGTCCCAAGAAAGATTTTCTGTTGTATAATCAGGATAATGGAAAAAATTAATTATGTAGATAATATATGCAATTTGGTTAATGTTACTGTAAAATTTTAATACATATGAGATAGAAAGGTTGATCTACTAACAAAAAACTAAATAGACTTAATTACCTATGCCGACCTCAAGTCTGGTTTGAATCTTGTAAGCAGATGGAAGCGAAATAGGGGAAGATGCTTCGCTATGTCTGATGGGTTCCCTCACAAAGATAAAAGGAACTCATCATTAAAAGATCACCTTGAAATTATTTAATACAATATATCGAAAACGAAGTAGTTAAAGAGTATTGAATTCTCAGCAAAAGAATGGATCAATAACCTTTTAGGGAAGAACTACCTTAATGTTTGGGATGCCGACCAAACTCAGTAAACATATTTCAATAATTTAAGTTCAAGAATGTTTAAGTTCTGGAAATGGTTTAGAAGTCATACAACCATGCTACAACAAAAATATATTCAGAGGAATATCGAGTCAATACAAACATAGGAGTAGACATTGTGAGCTATCAGAGGTAACCAAATATTTGCTCATTATATAGACTCGAAGTTTTTATCAGAGGTAACCTACTTATCTTAACCATTGCACTCTCGCTGGGGTTAGAAAATAAAGAGTTAAACCCTCTCGTCGTTAAAACAAATATTTGTTTGACATAAATAATTAACCAAGAAATCCTTATGATATTTAATAAATATATAACATACAATTGGGCGTGGATAGATTTGGTTATGAGAACTTTAACTTTTGTTTTGTAATAATGGTTATTACTATAGTAAAGTATACTTTATTATTATAGAAATTAATTGGGATTTTCTTTCTTAAGTCATTAAGTCATTAAGTTTAAGGTTATAGTAAAAGTGGATTTTACAGTAGAAATTATAATTGTATAGAATAAGTATCATGGTCATGATTTAGTTAAATTTGAAGGTAATTAGGTACATCTTGTGTCAAAAATATAATTTTGTCATATCAAAATCTATTTGTGTCTAATTGATAGAGGAAATATTTTTTTTTAGTTAGAAATTGAAGATATGTTACATCCATGTTAAAGACTATGAAACAATTACTAGAAGATACACTTTATGAATTTGCAACATTTTAGATAAAACCCACTTGGATGTCTTTTATTTATTGTAACATCCTTCCTAATGTCAACCCCTCTCAAGAAGTGATTTACAAAATTTACAATAAAAATAAGATAATATAATTAAACATTTTCAAACAAACTTTGCAAATATGTACAAGGTTGTGGAATCTGCTTATAAGTTGCACAAATACAGTTATATATATTCCTTTATATTTAACATATAATCGTTGATTAACCTATGTAACATATTTTTTTAGATGAAATTATAGTATTTTCTTTTCTTTACTTTCCCTTCTACTTGGTAATCTAAATTATAGATTAACAATAACTTAAGTTTATTTATGATATATTAATTATTTTTAATAACAATGTAATTGTAATATATTATATAAATGTCATTCTTGTGATTTTAATTGTATAATACAATATCTTATACACAATATTCATCTTATAACATTTATTTATGATATACTAATTATTTTTAATAACAATGTAATTGTAATATATTATATAAATGTCATTCTTTTGATTTTAATTGTATAATACAATATCTTATACACAATATTCATCTTATACAATGTTATAAGAATATTTTAAATATTTTATATTATATATTATATTGTAATTATCAAACCATGTGATAAGCATTTACTTTAATAATATAATATATACATTTCTTAACCTATTATATTGTGATTAAGCATCCGAGTACTAACCCTACAATAAACATTTATTTCATATTATAATTTAAAAAATATAATATGAGATAATGCATGTCTTTTCTAAAATTTGACCTTCCTATAGAAGCCATGAACATCTAAAAGCTATAAAAGACATATACAATCGATAAGAACTTGGGAAAAACATCTTTGATTTGCAATGTTTTGCTTATTAACAATTCATCGCTCACTTTCAAAGGCTAAGTAGTATTGGTGTTGACTGAAATGATAACAAAATAATGGGTTTACATCAAATTCAAACATAAATGATAAAGTTAACCTCTGGTTTGTATTTACGGATTATTGTTTGTATGACAACAATAATTCTACAGTGCTTGAGTGATCAGTTCCGCAAATACATATGATACGCAACCAATAAAGAATAGCAAATAACGTAACTAAAACATTTTCAGTTCACACATTAAGATTTTAAGTTTCCTCTCTTGAAGACTTTTTTTATGAGCAAAAATGTCATATTGATTGAATGAATAAATAATGTACAGGGATTAGTTACATAATAATTTGTTGGGCTATTATCTTTGAAATCTAGATAAAGCCACTACGACATGAAACCTTGTGCACAACATAATATACAATACAATAAACAACGCAATAGATTATGTATGTGTATTCATATGAAATTAAACGAATAACACTATCTGTGTGTAAATTAAATCAAAATAACACTAAAACCTATTCACAACACATTGACGGGGCTCAATATTTACCATGATGACATAATGAATTATTTATGATATTAACAATGTTATTTATTCAAAGGTAAAGTTTACAAAAAAAATGTTGGAGATTCATTTTTCGTCTTATTAAACTGAACGAATTTGAATTCCACGTCGCATTTGATTGCTGATTGTTGGATAGTCTACTGATCGATCACTCTACTAACTCTAGTGGGTATTCTCCTTCCCCAAGGACCCTTGAGCTACAGTGGGGTTACCAACTAGAAAATGAAATGGGTTTGTAGAAAGAGTACCAATTAGCGTTTGTCAAGTTTGTGTGACCAAACTCATCAATTATGGCTCAAATAAAGTTAAGTATTATAAAAATCATCCAACATTACGGTGTAAAAAGTATGAGCTCTCTAGTTCAAGCTTTCATTTTATAGGTTTTATGGCTCAAGCCATTTGTCCATGTCATGTGTAAATATAAATTTCTAATTTAATAATTACCTATTATTTACTTAGGCATGTGTGACTCACATGCACAAGTGTATGATTAAATACTTATTTAAAAATATAAAATAGTGATTGTTTCTCACCCAACTACTAGGCTTCTTATTCTTACTCCTAGATGTTTCCTTGATCTAGTTATCTTTTCTTATTTGAGTGGGTGCACATGTAGTTACTACTATCTCTCTTTGATATCTCACAAGCCCACTTTTTTTTTCCCACACTTTTATTTGAATTTGAATTAGTTCCCATTTTTTCTTCTTGATTTGTGCTTGCATTAGTAATTATTTTTTTGTTAATTAAATTTATTTTCTTTTCCATTTCATATAGATTGTAGAATGCATTTTTTTAATGGGTTTTGACTAAAATATTTCATTTGTTCTTGTTATGAGATACATAATAACTTATATGCTCAATCATAGAATCATTCATTTATTTAACGTTTCCCCTTTTAACTAAAATGGATAAGCTAGTTGATTATTTTTCTCATATATGCAGAACAACTATAATTGATACCAAGGGTTCCATGCTTCATCGTGCCCTTTAAGAATTATCTTTCAATACGTACCAAGGATGCTATGTTTACACATGCCCTTCAACATCTAACTTTTTTTGGTGGGGTAATTGGTACAATTTTTGACACCTTGTTAACTCAACTTGTTATTGCCTTGTTAAGAGACTAATGGTGATTGAGGAATAAGGATGCCACTTTATTGTACACATCCCAAATAAGCTTCGTAAGTGACCAAATCCATGGCCCACCCTCGCGACAACATGAAACCTTTGAGTAAAAGCATCATCAAATTTTCAACCTAGAACATGCAAAATGAGTGCTAGTTGTTGGAAACACGAATGGCATTCCTCCTTGTTACACTTCTATTTGGAACCATGGGATAATATCAATGTAAAGGACCAAAATAAAATATTAAATCAAGAATAATTTACTTACAAATAATTTGATTATCAAAGGACATTAAGGAACCTTTCCCATAGATTAGACATGACTAGTCATGGTGTGATATCCTTAAATATTCAAGCAAATTATTTCAAAGTTGTTGCTTTAAAAATAAATTTCCATTTATGTAAATTCAAATTTTAATTTGTGGAATTATGTAATTATTATTTTTATAATTGTTGGACAAAAGTTTGACTTTCCAACTGTCCTCTTTTGATGGACACATGTATGAGACAAACATTTTAATAAATTAAATGATGGAAAACAGATGGAACGACGAGGTTAAAAGTAGCTAACTATGACTCCATGAGTAGGAAACATGTTTGAGTTAACTCATAGATGATTTTTATAAGTGCCAGAAGTTGAGTTCCATCACTAGCATCCCCTAAAAATCAAGGATTTATAAAGCTGTGAATTTCCGAAGGAGGGAAAAGAATGGAAAGTCTTAGGCAATGGAAAAATGAGATATATACAACATATGTGGGAGGTGGGACGATGCTTAGTATGTTGGGGAAAATAATTGTTTGTAGTTATGAGCACATATGGTGTTAGGCAAATGTTTTTTAAACTGTTCAAATAGACAATGGCTAAATAGTGATGCACAGTTTGTCCTTATGGAGTCATGGTCAGGCTAGGGGGTGATCAGGACAAGTAATCATGGTTGGTCTATATCTACGGTTGAGTGGAACGTGGATGTTCCATTTGTTTTCCAAACATAATTGTTCCAGATATGTATCTTAATTGTTTACATTTCATTCTATTGAAATATTGAATGGTTGATATATATGTAAAAAATGATCTATATAGAAGTGCCTTATGGTTCATATCAGTTTTATCTATTTACATGCCTATACAAATGTATATAAGTTTTATTTACGGATTTGTATGTAGATGCATAACCACACATATGTTACAGAATTGTGTAGACTACAATTTGGAGTTGCTCAGATATATGTTATTATTCACGTTGGAATTGAATTGCATTTAGCTATAGAATATGTCGGGCATGGATTGAGTTCCTGTCGTTTTTTCCCTTGCGAGTTAAGTTTGGTCTGCGACCTGAGAGGAGAAGGAACCTAGTAGAAATATGATGGGTTCCTTCGAAAGAAAAAACGACCCATCATTAAACTCGTATCCATGTAAAATAATTCAAAAACTGTGATTTAAAGCCAGGTATAAATAGCAGAGGTCCTTTACTTTTATTTCACTTATTAATCAATCCAATACATGCTTTGTGCAGATTCTTTAACAATAAGTAGTTACCATGAAGTTGACTATTACATTTATCAAGAGGGAAATTATATCTGATCACACATTATATCAAATGAAATAATTAACAGAGACTAATTACAAAGATGACGATACAAATTAAAAGAGTCAGATCTACCAACATTTCCTCACAAAGCAGATAGATCCCTTAGCATAGGGTAACTACACAAAACGCTAAGGTTATTGTATATTGATAAAATTATAACAACGCATAGGATTATGGTCAACTACAAAAAATAACCAGAGGACCCAAGATAACGCTATTCGACGTACAAACTGGGAAATTTGTTATCAAACCGATTGGGTATTGGCTCTTCACCAGAGTTAAGATGAAATGGTTATGCATAGTTATCAAGAGTTACCTTGTCCTTCAAATCATACAAATATTGATAAATTGTGAAGGACAGAGAAATGCAGAGAGAAAAGAATAGTATATTCAAATGTATGAAGAAATACAGAACAAAACTGAAGAGATGTTACATTGTAATATGGTTGAGTTATATATACTCAAGCAAGACAAAAATAGAAAGTACAACTGTCCAGTACAACTGGCAGTGTACGGTCATACTGTTGAGCGTACAATATATTTAACAAATATCACACAAATATCTATGTTACCTTCTCCTTACTTACCCAGAATTATTAGTTGAAAAAATAAATATCCAATGCTTTGTCCTTCAAATCACACAAATTATTAGAGTCACCATGGCTCGTTGTTGCATCTATCTACGTGCATAGGCAGGACTCTAATTCCTTTGTCCTACAGATCAACCAGGTTACAAGGAATATCACCATGGATGAATGTTTAGTGAAACAGAGTAAGGAGGTTGAGTTCAATGAGCGTTATAGTTCCTCAAGCCCATCGCTCGTACTGATTGGAAGAAGGACATATTAATCCTCACAATTTCCATGTAAAATCCTTGAAGTGGAGGGCCTATATTGGTTAGGTCCCTGAAGCGTCAAATCTTACGGGTACATGGTAAGTAGATTGCGTATTATGTTCATATGCTACACCTTTAATGTGTTTAAATAACAACGCCAACTTCATCAACTTCCTAGTATAAGTTTTAGTTGTCATTCACTTGCTCATTAAGAGCCACCATATCCCTTGCATCGTTGAGCAGTGGAACATAGGGTTTTTCGTTAGACATGGGTTGTCACATGAATTGATATAATCCTAGTAACTAACCACAATCTCCCAATGTGTCGTTCCATAAACATGATCCTTGAGAAAAGAGCCTTATGTCTTATTGGTTAAGTTATAAGTATGTCTTTCATTAATTTTATAAATAAATTAATATGGGAAGAACCTTTATGCACTACAATAATAGCATAAAAATGGTATGAGAAGATATCATGTGATCAAAACGAGGGATAATTTCAAGGATGGAAATTTATACTAAAATGTATAAACATGGACTAATCTTATTAGTCTTTAATATGCAAAACATAAAATGTTTGGCGATAATTGTGTAAAAATATTCAATTTTTTAAGGATTTTATATAATTTCTATAAACTTTTGGTGATTTTTAAGGTAAAATAATTTTATTGTATGGAATTTGGGCAAATCATTTTTAGAAAAAATGGAAATTGGTGAATCTTTTTTGGGGAAAACCATGAGAAATTATCCCATTGGAAAAATTTAGCTCCTAAAATAATATATGATCATAACTTATGTGAGAGATAATAAACATTCATTTAGTTATCTTATTGAGATACAATTCCAAATTGGGATTGTTCGATGGAGGTGGACTTCGGACTAAGGAGGAGGAATTTGGATCTTGGAGATAGGAGTACAATAATGAATCTCAAGGTAATCATTATTGTTGCTATTCTTATTTAATAAATATAGATCTATTCTCTTCTCTCCCACCCCCTAAAATCTCTATGTTAATGGATTTGTTTTTTTTATCTTTTAATGAGGTTTTGTGGATCTAATTTAGCTTGAGATTATTATATTAAGACTTTATTCATTTAAGTTTCTATTTATTACTTTACGAAAGAATGATAAATATATTTATTGTTGAATGATTATGCAATTTATTTAGTAAAGTAGTGAAACTATAATGAAATCAAGTGAAAGTCAATGGGTATTTTGGAAAACCATATGGAATCAGGTATGTTGCTTCTTCCTTTTCTCATTTAATTTTGAAAATGCATGTTATTATTAGGTGAAAGAAATAATTTTCCATCCCTCTATCTTTCATTGAATCACACCCATTTAGTAAGGTTTTTTATTGCTTATATATATGTAGATTTTCCTACAATAGAATTGAATCACACCCCTTTAGTAAGGTTTTTTATTGCTTATATATATATGTAGATTTTCCTACAATAGAATTGGTGACTCTGTTGGGAAATAAATTGATTTATTTCCTTAGTTTTCTATATGATTTCTTGCTTCTTTACATATGACGAATATTTTTTATACTCTCAATTAAATATTGAGTCCACAAATTCCTATTTGATTAAGTTTAGGGTGGTTATTTTGCTGAAATTTATTTTCTTTTTCCTTGTGCTCACATCTATTCTTGGAAATAGTATCATTCCTTTATAAAAGGCATGGCCACAACCCTTACTCACTTGTTTCTTCACAACGACATGTCACCATACTGATTTCGCTGGGATTTGCTTCGTAGATAGGTGTGACTTAGCTCTGTGGGTGAAATTTCTAGATTTTCTTAGCCTCTTCCTAGTGTTTTTCTACTTTGAAAAGTTAGTGTTGATCATTGAATAAATTGTGCACCTTAGGGTTTTTGTAGAATTATGTTTTTCATCATTTGGATCATTTGATTCATATAATGGTTAAAAATAATTGCACATTATTCTTTAATAATCATAGGTATTTTCACTTTTAGCTCATTTTAATCATAAAGGGCTCATTTTAATCATAAAGGGGTTAAAAGGAGTTTCATTATATATTCACATATCATTTTTAGGCATTTTTTTATTTTTATC
The DNA here is from genome assembly GCA_009831015.1 of Picea engelmannii. Taxonomy (NCBI): domain Eukaryota; kingdom Viridiplantae; phylum Streptophyta; class Pinopsida; order Pinales; family Pinaceae; genus Picea; species Picea engelmannii. The sequence continues at coordinate 272,323 of ML789822.1, forward strand.
AAAAGTCGTGTGTTGGAATTTGTTTTGATTTTAGATATCTGAAAATTCTTTAAAAAATATGTTTTGGTATTTTTATTTAGGAGTGATGCATCATTATTTGAAATGTGGAAAAAATGAACCTCTTCCTGTCTTCCAGTGATATAGTGTTCATCAAAAGGAAATGAAAATTACATTTTCATATACTTTTTATTATCTTAATAAATTCATTGTGAAATAGTCAAGAACATCATCAAAGTTCATTCCATACCTTGAGTAAACAACACACATAAAAGTGATTCTAATCTAAAAAAGAACTAGATGTTTTCTTTATAACAAACACATTTTAGTCTAATTTCTAGGGCCTTGGTGTAGGGGGTTGGAGAATTAATTCTCTAAGACCACATCACTAATTTAGTAATTGATTAATGAGAGAAAAATATATTAGTAGTAAGGAGAACTTGCCAAGAAAACACATCTAACAAATGTGTCAAATATTCAATTTGAGAAAGTATAGAAGATTACCCCTTTCTACTTGTTTGGTGGGATCTCGTGTGTATGTGGGTTTTTGATTGAAGTGGAAAATTCTCGGGGTGACACCACTTTTCACTAGAACTTTGAGATAAGGAATTAGTCTTGTATTACCTATTTGTATCCATAGAATTGATTCACAACTATTTTCCCTGGCTTTCAATTGTGAAGTGGTAAAAATAACTTTGCTCTTCCAAGGGTATCACATGGGTGATTGCAAGTGGGGAGTTCTTACAATACATAAGGTAGATGAATAATCTCTATTTTAGCTCCCATAGAGAGTTACTATATTTAGAAGGATACTTGGAACTTGGGTGATTGTTGCGTGAAGGTTACCATATATATCTCTCACACCTTCACTAGTCGGCCCCGAGCCTTGATAATTGCATGATGGTTTCTAGAGGGCCCCTTTTATTGTTAGTTTTTTGTTTATTGGAGCATGTAGATTTACTAGGGTGTGATCTGTGTTAAAATATTTCTAGTTAGTATTAGTTCGTTTCTTTCATTTAAAAGAAAACATTCACCATGGTTGACCAAACTCCCTATCTCTCTTGTATGTAGTGAGGGTTTCCTCCAAAGACAAATCAATTATTTCTCATAAGGTGGTGACTATCTACACTGGGTGACACAAAAAAAGTTGTTGATACTTACACACTGGATTTATAAGAGGTTGAACATGTGGATATTGAAGTCACTAACATAAATATCACATTTAATTTTAATTCCCCCTTGGATAGATCCTTTGGACCCTTTACTTGTTTAGTTGGATCGACCTCATTTTGGTAACACTTTTTTTGTTTTTGATAATTTCTCACATGATGTCAGGTGTCATTGGGTCATCCATTATGGGAGGACCTATTCCTTCTTCCCCTAATGTGTCAAGAGAAGTTGTAGTTTCTACCTCCATACCTCTATTTAGTGGGATAAATACTCCCACATCTATGCCTCAGGCATCATATGTTCATTTTTGGGGAATCTTTTCATCAAAATATTTTCTTACACTATTTTAATTGTGTTTAGTATTCCCACTATGACTCTACAAGTTCCCACATCTTCATTTATTTTAGGTGGGAGACAAATCCTTTCTTTTAGTGTTGGTAGTGGTTTTCCACTTGTTTCTAGTATACCCATAGGTAGTTCAGATACACCTAATTCATGTTTCCCATTTGGTTGGAACCTTAATATTTATCTTGGCACAATTGTCCATGCTTCTACTATCACTAGGGGAAATAGTCCCTTATGGGTAGTTGATTGGGGTGGTCTATGATTCCATTATAACCATAAAGTCCATCATTTATCCATCACAATACACTTTTCAACACTCAATTTCCATTCTTGGCTACCTTAAAATTACTATATTTATCCCACTTGAAGAACGATCCATCAAACATCAACCTACATGGATGGTTATTTCTAGAAAATTACCATAACAAATACCCAATTTTGATGGAAATACTAGAGAATATCATTCTACCCATGTCATGAAATTCCACCTATAGTGTGCATGAAACTACTTGGTGGATGATAGTGTTAGATTGTTCCTTTTATAGTGAACCTTGACAAGGAGAACCGTTAAATATTACATTGATTTATGGGGTGATTCATTTAATGATTTTTCATCCTTATTGATGCCCTTTTTGAATCATTTACAACTTCCAATCTATCACAAAACAAAAACTAAACTATGGATATATTTATGTCAAAGTAACACTACTCATATTTTTAATTATATTCATGAGTGGAGATTCTGGCCTATGATCATTTGAGTAGAAATTCCAGATCAATTTCTTGTATATTGGCTTGTTAATTATTTATTTCCTAATATCATGAAAGATGTATCTATGTTAAGATATTTAACTTAAGAGAAAGTTACACTACAAATTATTAGTATATTACACATTGAGGACAATTAATGATTCATTAAACAAGTAAATACACTGCAAATTGACAGTAATGATACTACCAACTAACGAATCATATCAACCAATTAATTACTAAGAGAGATACCACTAAAATTTAATTGCATTATAAGGGAATAGGATTATACTACCATTAATCGTCTCCCCAAAATAGTATCTTCTATATATGTTTTAGTTATTTTTTCCATAAAACATTATTTAAATTGTAATATGTGCCTCATACCTTGAGAACTAAGACACCCTAAAGGGAACCTATTATAACCCTAAATTTCTCTACACATGCATACCTGGATTTTGGCCCTCTTACTTGCATTTTTTTCCAAAGCACTGTTGAGTTTCTCTTCTAAACAACCCATTTTTTTAAGATGTACGTGTCCTACACCAATACACTCGCTTACATACGCTTGGTGCACCACTATAACCTGCATACGTATGCATGTTGCACCACTACAACCCGCGTATACTTTCAAAAGTTGCAAGGAATTCATTGAGATTACAGGCTATTGGGTAGTTTCCCAGCTAATCCACCGCCTATAGCCCATCACCCAACCAAATAACCATCCTTTTTTAATATAAAAGTAGGTCTTGGGGTCTCATTTTACATGTAGACATAAGAATAGTGAAACTATGCCCGTTTCACATCCCCTCCTTGTCCAAGTTATTGCAACCCTTTTTTGAGAATTGCCTCAACATTTCCCCATTAGCCCTTCTTCCTCGATCATAACCCATTCACTTCCCAAGAAGAGATCAGAAGGTTGAGAGGAGAAGCCATACAAAGGTGCACTTGGAGCTTGGTGAAGAGGATCCTGGACCAGGTTCATGGAGCAGTAGACGACTTTGGTTGGAAAGGTACAACTATTGAATTATCAATAAAAGAAGTACTTTTCCTATCCCAAATCAAGGTGTATTGAATGATTTTAATGGTTTATGCTTTGAAATTATAACATCTAACCCTAATTTGTACATGGAATATCATTCTTGTCGTCTATTGTTTATCAATGTTTGGATGTAGTCCAGCTATGGGAGGAGGCGTACAATCAACATAACTTCCAAGCGCGAGGAGGTCATCACCAGATGTGGAGTAGAGGTATAGTTACCTGACCTTCCTCATATTATCTTTTATTGTATGAGTTTTTGGCATGTTTGGGGTAGTTAGAGAAGTAGTTGAATTTTAGACAGTTAATTGATCTGCCTACATTTTGAACCCTAGTGTAGTCATAGGGGGGGGTTTCCCTCTAGCAGAACTAGTGACCATATTGGGGAAGCCTCTAGGGTTTTAGGGGAGTTTTGGGTGTCTGATTGGTTTTCTTCCTTTTGAGTTTCCGTTGATTCTTCTGAGTCTTTTAAGGGATTATGGTCACCTTCAGGTGCCATACCAGCTCTCCCTTCCCTTTAAGTATGTTTTTTTTATTTAGTTTTTGAGAGAATACAGAGGTGTACACACCCTGTTGTGGGTTAGCACATGTACATACGTGCCCTAATTTATAGAAAACCTATGTACATACGCAGGATTCTTAAGCACAAGTAGCGTACATGGTTCAAGAAACTGTTTTTGAAAAAGAGGCAACCAACATCTTTCCTAATTGAGGTTTATACTTCTTAGGGTTTCTTGACATAGTTCAAAGTCTCTATTTTTACAACATAGCTTGGTTTATAGTTCAGTTAGGTATCTTAGGTCTATTTCTTTCTTTTCATTCACTTTGAATTGCTATTTGAAAAAGAAAAATAAATTAGCACAGTGTTTTGTTTTCTTCTCATCTTGAAATCATTCCAAAAGAAAAATAAGAAAGATAATCCTTCTTTCTCGATGTTCTTATAAGTTTCATTTTCTACAAGTGTCTTAACAACATTAGTTTCACTACCACACTCTTTGTGTAAATAAATCTTTAAAAAGAACACTAAATCTAAAATTAATCAGACTTTTTATGTTTGTAGGGTCAACCAACTAGTTTAGGGTTATGGTGATGCAGACCCCCCTTCTCTCCTCGGGGCTTCTCGACCTCCCGATCAAGAATCTTCGATTCTTCGAGCCAAATCATCTCTCTAAAACCTTAATGGTGTCACTTATGATTAAACACATGCCCTTTCAGTCTTTTGGTGCAGGTTATATGACACCCGCAACCTCTTCCTTCGCGCTCCCAAACTATCCAAGTTCATATGCTAGCTCCTCTTCCATTTTCCCTTTCCTGCACATGACCTCGAGCGATGAACTCACATAAGTTAATGATTGCAGGGTGTCCTAGAGTGGTTTGATACCACACCACTTTTCTCCCCGCAATTCACTATCAACTTCCATGTATCCCTTTGGCAATACCATGGTTTTGATTACGACCTACTATAAGATTTTTAAAACCTGATCAATTTATGTCCCCACTATTAAGTGCGAGCATTTATCTTTTTATCTCGGGTGTTGTATCTTGATCAACGACTGAGATCTATCATCTTTCTTCTTTGGTCAACTATGAGTCAGTGACCCTTTTTCTCCTTTCACACGCACTTCCAGATCTCCATGATCTATTGATGCGTGTCCTCCTTTCAAATTGACGACTATGATTTATTTTGGCCCTCTAGGATTCAATAGTCTCAAACTCTCTTCTCTTTCTTCCTCCACAATACTTCCACCTAAATTTGACAATTTGTTGGTGCGTTTCATTCTAGATCCGATGACCATTATTCACTTTGAATATTTGGGAGTTTTGAACTCCTGCGCACTCGTTCCTCCCAGAGCGATTTCACCCAAAGTCCATAGATCTATGTCACGTGTCCTTCTGAATATGACGTCTATGATCAACTTCAGTTATTCAAGCTTCAAGAGTTTTTACTCTTGCAGACTCATGTTATGAGTGTTTTTTTTAATATTATGGTAGCTGCGGGAGGTATTTACCTCTACATGTGAACCTGACGAGAATAGAAGACTCTGGGAAGCAAGAGAAACCCTAATGAATTGGATAATAACCCTAGAAGCCTTGTCGGCTCAAGAAGATAATTTATATTAGGCTATTAGCCTCCAAGAGAAGAAGTCGGCCAAAATTAATAATAATATACTGAACAAACACATACCGAGAAGAAGAAGTCGGCCCCAACAAACTGGCAGGATTAATATAAATACAGGGTGCCAGTTCTCTTTTGATAGCATCTTAGAATTGCAGTTTCCTAGTTGGTGCGCACTATAGTTGCAGTCTGGTGCGCAGGTTTGGAGGAGGGTTGTAGGTGTAGCTGCAACAACAACTAGTTTCAATATTGGCTTGGATATCTCTTGGCTAGGGTTTGGAACATCTGATCAGTCTTGTGTGATGCACTATCCTTGGGGATTGATGCGCTACTCTTTGTTTGGCTATCTAGCCTAGGGTTTGCTTCCAGAGGAATTCTTATGTCAAGGTTAAGGTGCTCGGAGGGAGGCTTCAGCCTGTGGTTGGGTGACGAGGGTATCGTCAATGGTAAAATGAGCACACCATCTTCTATATTCTAACAGGTTATGGGCCCACACCCCTTTAGTCAGCCTAAAATGCTGGAAG
>ML789822.1:281031-311685 GCA_009831015.1 Picea engelmannii
CTCATTCTCTCCAGGTTACACTTTGTTTAGTGTCGGAAGAATGGCCCAGGGTGGGAAATGGTCCAGGTTCAGAAATCAGAAACAATCCTTCTTCCTTGGTTGAGAAGAATGGGGCAGATAGCCCATTATTGATATTCTATGTTCAGGGAAGACATTCTTTCAGACCTCACAGATGTGAGTGAAATATTGGCCCAGATGATTATTGTTGATATTCTATATTGAGGGCAGACATTATTTCAGATCTCACAGATGTGAGTGAAAGATTGGCCCAGATGATTATTGTTGATATTTTATACTGAGGGCATACACTCTTTCATATCTCACAGATGTGAGTGAAAGATTGGCCCAGTTGATTCAGTTTTTATCATAACATTGTTTCTATGCAGATGAAAACTAATGTGGTGCCAGACATTCTTTCAGATCTCACAGACGTAAGTGAAAGATTGGCCTAGAAGATACAGTTTTTATCATAACATTGTTTCTATGCAGGATGCTATCAGATGTTTGTTATGAATACTATATGACAGTAGATGAGGACTACTATGGTGAATATGTTTCACTGTTCTCAACTATATGTTGTTGATCAAGTACTTGTGTGTTACTTGATGTGGTAGTTAACCACTGGATTGTAGTTGTATACTACTATGAATAGACATAGTTGTGCTCTATTATTGTTCTAATTGCCTTGAATACTATCAACAGATTATTGGAGATGATGATCATTCAGATGAATTATGAACATAGATTTTCCAGACAGAAAACAGTTCAGAGCTTTTAGTCCTCTTGTATCACTCCATGGTGAGAGTGACTTATTCAACATCATATCTAACTACTCAGATGAAGTATGGTTTTGAGAGATGATGCAGCTGATGGTGATGGTGATGCTCATGATCTAGTCATGAAATAGTCTAGATGAATATATTGATGCTACCATGTAAATGGTATGTTTTGTGCTCAAGACCATTACTTGTAAATACCTCTCTAGCTAGGAGGGAGTGTTAATATTATGGTAGCTTCGGGAGGTATTTACCTCTACGTGTGAACCTGACGAGAATAGAAGACTCCGGGATACAAGAGAAACCCTAATGAATTGGCTAATAACCCTAGAAGCCTTTTCGGCTCAAGAAGATAATTTATATTAGGCTATTAGCCTCCAAGAGAAGAAGTCGACCAGAATTAATAATAATATACTGAACAAACACATACCCAAAAGGAGAAGTCAGCCCCAACAAACTGATAGGATTACTATAAATACAGGGTGCCAGTTCTCATTTGAAAACATCTCAGAATTGAAGTTTCCCAGTTGGTGTGCACTGCAGTTGCAGTCTGGTGCCTAGGTTTGGAGGAGGGTTGCAGGTGCAGTTGCAACAACAACTAGTTTCAGTATTGGCTTGGATATCTCTTGGCTAGGGTTTGGAACATCTGATCAGTCTTTTGTGATGCACTATCCTTGGGGATTTATGTGCTACTCTTTGTTTGGCTATCTAGCCTAGGGTTTGCTTCCGGAGGAATTCTCAGGTCAAGGTTAAGGTGCTCGGAGGGAGGCTTTGGCCTGTGGTTGGGTGACAAGGGTATCATCAATGGTAAAAAAAGAACACCATCTTCTATATTCTAACAGTTTTCACCCGAAGTCTCTGTTCTATTGACACATACCTCCTGCACATCAACGACCACAAGCCTCTTCGGCTATTCGGGCTTTGGTAATTTCAACTCTCCACCTTCGCTTTCTCCTAGAGCACTTCCATCTAAAGTTCACAATCTGTTGACACGTGTCCTTCTAGATCTGATGACCATGATCCACTTCGGCTCTTTGGGCTTCGGGAGTTTTAAACTCCTTTTCAATCGTTCCTCCCGGAGTGATTTCACCCGAAGACAATGGATTTATGCCACGTTTCCCTTCAGATATGACAATCCAAGTCTTCTCCGCTCTCGTCGAATTCCTTTTCGAAGTGACAATCCTCCAAACTTTTGGATCTCTCACCACATGTTCTCCACAATAGATGGTTGTGATCTGCTTCAACCTTCGGGACTTCAAGAGTTTTTCACACTCCATGCTTGAAATCTTCTGAAGTCTCTTTCTTCGGAGTCTCATATTTGTTGAAACATATCTCTTGGAAACCAATGATATGGATTTACTTTGGCCTTTGGCTCTTCGATGATTTCACTTTCTCCTTATCCAAAAAAGTTTCGAAGTGCTTTCACTTTGGAGTTATGAATCTTCCACTACTTGTCCCTCTGGATGATGGAAGGTCCCTAGCCTCTTCGAGACTTCGAAAAATCCTCGCTCCTATGTGTAGACAGAGACTTAAAACTCATGTGCCTTTCCCAAATCCAACGATCTGGAATGATCCCACTCCCTCCTGGATGGATCTTAGCCGATGGTTTGTGAAACCTTTAGAGCTTCAATCCCATTGAATATTTCTCCCTGCTATCTCTCTTTAGATTTATCTCTCAGACCCTTTGAATCCTTAGAGGGTTTGCTCCGACACTTAGTCAAATCTTTCAATCTGTGAAGTCCTTGCAACATATTCCTACGCAAGAATTAACCTCTTGCGAGTGACTGTGCACACCTTGCAACAATCTCTTTGCACTCCTTGCAAGTGGAAGTTTCACGCTATCTCTTATGAGATTATGAGCTGAAACAGACTCCATCAACACACTCCTTGCAGACTATATGCACACCTTGCATAAACTCAAAAAGGGAAACGATTTGAAACTTATCTCAATATTTCATAGTTTCATATACTCAATAACATAACTCATTCATTCACGAAAACAAAAAATAATAGGGAACTATAAATAGTAGCAACACCATGCATTGGATCAATTTTCCTCTGTTATATTCATTCAAATGTAAATGGATACAACTATGATAAAACAATAACTAAAAAATCAGCAACAACTAAATCACAACAATCTCCTACTAATTTGCAGTAGCCTCATTCTAGCGTACAATGTATCTACTTATACAAAAGGGCCCCTAGGATTCCCTCTGACTACCTATCTTCTCGAAAGAAGCTAACTACCCCTTATTAATCGTTACATTAAAGTCTAGGAATGAAACTCCCATATCACTCATGATCATTCAATCCCAAGCATTTTGATCTTCTTCAGTTTTCAATCAGTTCAATAAATATTTGTTGGAAACACCAACTTTTAATATTCCAAAATGATTCAATGGTGCACAAGGGCGTTGACTTGTGTCTCCATGTGTGCTTTGATGTAGGAGCATCATAGAAAGACAAAGAATGCGCCTAGCCAAAGGAACAACTGGACACGCAGATGGGAAAAAGGAGCACGTTTTTATGAAAACGTTTTAAATTTTGAAATTTGAAGCATTAATGTAATAAGTTAAAGGAAGCGTACTTATACTTATGTCTAGATGTTGTAAACAGATCTGGAGAGATTACTCTCATTTGTCGGATCTATTAGGAATTTAAGTATGTTAATGTAAAGTAGGTAGGTATGAATGTTAGATTAGACAGTTTAGAAGCATATGAGGGAAAATAGATATAGACACCCTGATCCTTGTATTATTATAACTGGGTGATCTTTCAGAATTCATAAGAAGTAGATATGTAGCAGAGAGACGTAGAGAACAACCCATGTATAGGAGCAATTGAGTTAATATATGAAGTTCTGACTCAATTTTCATGGTGTTGTGATGCTTACTGTTTACATTTGTTGAATGCTATGTTTACAGTTGCTTTGTTTCTCTGTTATGCATTTGTTTCAATGCTGTGTTATGTGTATGATTTCATGTTGAGCGTATGAAGTCTGAGAGAGCAGAAGAATGAGTTCCAATTGTGTCTCTTCCTGATAATTCCTGCAAGGAGTGCAGTGAACGTCTGCAAGGTGTGCATTGACGAGGGTTTGAGTTTTATCTCAGAAATCTCAGGAGAGATACTGTTGTTCTCATACCAGCTGAAGTGCAGGTGAAGCACAGAGTCATGCAAGGTATGTGCAGTCCAGTTGAAGCCTTGGAATTTTATAACTCTAGAAGGAAGGTTGAAGGACCATTGTTGCAAGGAGTGTACAGGGTCGGAGGTCCAAATAACCAGAGGTTATTTGAAGGTTTTCCGCAAGGAGTGCGAGCAAGGATCATTTTGGAAGCTTGAGTTTATAAGTGAAAGATCAGGAGGGATTTAACCTTTGAAGTGTTCAAAGGGAGACATAGGTTGAAATCGTATCATAGAAGCCAAGTTCAGGAGGGAGAACACCGATTCGTTTGGACATGAGTCATTGAGGAGTGCATTTGGTGGTCATAATTCTTCATGGAGAACTATCGAAGTCGCGAGGATCGTAGGATCCATAAGAGTTGCAAGGTGGTTAGGAGTTGGGTGAATCCACCACCCAAACATCAAGAATCAACGTGGACCATTGGTCATGGTCTGTTGAATCATCAGATCATTTCAGGGATTCAGGATCCATAAGTCCGGAGTGCAGACCAAAATCCTTGGTCACTCTAAAACCTGAATCGTGGAAAGGATTGCTAAGGGTGAAATTTCGGTATTTCAGGGTTCGACATATCATACATTCTGATGATAAGGAGCTGAGGCCCTCTGCATTGAAAAGCCTGAATTCACGAAACAGAAAGTATCCTTGAAGGACATTTTTGCATTTTGGGGATAGGCCTTTCGGCATTTCCATTGACAAGGAGTCGGGGCACTTTACATTGAAAACCACGAAGTATTTTTGAAGTGGCGTTTCGGCATTTCGACATTTCAGGGTTTGGGAAACCGAGAAGGCAGTGATTTGGAATCGAGAGTTGCAAACTCCCGGTTTGTGAAATCCTGGAAAGAGCCATTTTGGTGCTTTGGAATTTCGGGGTCCGGGAAGTAGAGGAGACAAGTGATTTTTGGAACCAAGAGTTTTAAACCCCCGGTACACGAAATCCCGAAAAAGAGTCACTATTTCGGAATCCAGGGAATCATAAGGCAAGAGAAACGATTGTTGGGTCATTCGCTCAAGTCCTAAAAAGCTGAATTTAGTAACAATGGGTGGGCTGTGTTGGAGCAGTCAACCCTCGTTGACAATTCACATTTCGGCGTTTTTCAAGAGATGTGGGATATATCAGGATTCTCCAACTCCCAAAACCCGAAGTCCTTTGTGGCTCAAACAAAGGGTTTGATTAACCCTTGGTGTGGTTTTAGTGAAGATCCTGTGTGGATATCGACCCGAGGGCAGGGGGTTTGCGTCATGCTTGCTGACGATGCTCCTAAATCATACTCCACTACTGGGAAAATCATGATCTCATGCTCATGGCTCCCTCTGCTATGTTGTTGAGATCCTCCAAGGTCCCAAACCTGAAATTTGAGTTGTCCACTTGATCCTCTTCCTTGCTGCCTCTACTGCCCTGCTGCTCCTGTAGGTCCTCTTATGCTCCATCCTTCTCTGTTGACTGCCTCTTGTGCTTCTTCCATCATCAATCTCTTAATATCATCTATTTTTTTTTTCTAGCTAGTCCACTAGCTGGCTCTTCTCCTTCATCTCTTTCTGCTTCATATCCTTTCCATCAATTTACAACTTGACTTGTTGGATTAGTTGACTTTGCATATTTACCCTTCTCTCTAGGGCCTCCAGTTCTTCACATAGATCAACAAAATCCATTCTATTTGTTTCTCTCTCCTCTGTTGTAGGTCCACATTCTACAATCATCTCTTTCTTAGGTTCATGGTTGAAAAACTCTATCCATTTCTCTGAATTCTCTTCTCCTCCTGCTAGTGTTGTAGGTTTCAATTCTTCATGTTCATCTTTTTAGATGAAATTTTCGAGTAATTCCACCCAATGTTCTTATTTCTCCATATCTTGGGAACATTGTAATGTGTGCTCTTCCTCCTCCATGGTAGTCTCTGCTGGTTGATTCCTCCTCTCATTCATGCTATTATGTTGTGTTTCATCCTTACTAATGGATATATCAATATGATCCCCTACATCATCTTCATTTCTGGTGGCACTAGTTGACCACTCTGTTGCAAACTCTAGTTCTGCAGTCTCACCTATGAGATTTTTCTCCGCTTCCTTTGACAAATTGATTTTTGTTATCTCCCCTGTTGGAATATCTTCAGCTTCCTCCAGCTACTCCTCATGTTGGCATCCTAGTTTCCTTTGCATGAATGCATCTTGTCAGTCCTTTTCTGGTTCTGTATTGTTCAACCAATCCTCCAACATCTTCAACTCTCACTTCCATTGAGTGAGAAATTCATCTGAGTGCTCCTCTTTTTATGTTGGGGAATACATCAATGTCTTCTTCTTCTCTGCCTCTTTGACAATGTCTTCTGGATTTCTTTCCTCTATTGCACCTACATCACATACACAATTAGTTTTAAATTCATTTGGCCCCATGGCCTCTTTCTTGGGTGCTCGTTGCATCACCTCCTCATATTAAACTCTTGCATTAGCCTCTGCTAGACTAATTGGCAGGACTATCTAAATTCCCCCAATGATTAGAACACTCCTCTGGTCCTCCTCCTCTATGATTGAAGTATTTAAATTCTCATCATCTTCATTCACATGGCCTCCAACTCCACATGAATCTTCATACAGAGGAGGCCTCTCCTTTTCCTCCATTTCATTTGTCAACAACCCTTCCTGATCTGAACTCTCTTCAAAGCTTCTAAGACCTTAAGACAGTCTCACCTTTCCCCTACCCATCTAGAAAATTGGGATTCCAGTCCTTCCCTCCTGGAATTCTATGAGATCTCTGCTTGATACCATCTCATTTCCCATCTAGAAATATAATAATTTATCTCTTCCCTCCTAGAATTTCATGAGATATCTAACTGATCTCATCTCCTCCTCATGACTTAGGTTCCTCCCAATCTCTAGTTCACAGATGTTAATCACTTTCGCCTCTATTCCACTGATGTTCTCAGCATGCCTCAACCACTTCCTCACTACTTGTTTTTGTCTTCTGGCTAACAAATTATGGAGAGGCCACTTATATTTCCTCTTCAAAGGACATTCATATTTCCAATGTACCTTTGGTTCCTGTTGCATCTTGAATGTTAGCTTCTCCATTTTTTCTCTAATTTCCCTGATCTCCTTGTCTACCCGTTATTTCTTCATCTGTTGGTGGTATTTATCCTGACCATGCCTATGGCCTCCAGTAGCCATTTTCACCCTCTTCCCACCCTCCTGGAAAGTCTATGGATTACTCTACCATCAATATCATATCCAACTTATCCCTGCAACCCAACTGGCTATTCATTTATTGTTGCACACGTGCAACAATCAAACACAGAGAATAAATACTTTGTCTCCTTCTTCAACTTTTGTCTATAGATGAACTTACATTTTTTATACCATTTGACTATCTCCTTCATCTCCTCCTTCACCTGTTGTCTACAGACAGATTCAAGTTCTTGATACTACTTGATTTTTTTAGGCGGTCTTCTCTTCCATTTGCCTATTGTCTGCAAGAAAAATTCTCTCTTTGATACCACTTGATGGTATCAAACTATATCCTTTATCTCCTTCCTCCTGCTTGAGAAACAAATCAGGCTCTGATACCACTTGATACAGACCCACCTTCTCTCGTCGGGGTTGCTCGACCTCTCGGTCAAGGATCTTCAATTCTCTGAGCCAAATCAACTCTCTGAAAACTTAATGGTATCACTTGTGATTAAACATAGGCCCTTTCAGTATTTTGGTGTAGGTTCTATGGAATTCGCAACCTATTCCTTCGCGCTCCCGAACTATCCAGTTTCAGGCACTAGATACTCTTCCATTTTCCCTTTCCTACATGTGACCTTGGGCGATGACCTCATGTAAGTACATGATTATGGGGTGGCCTAGAGTGCTTTGAGAGCACACCTCTTTTCTCATCGCAATTCACTATCAACTGCCACATATCCCTTTGGAAATACCATGTTTTCGATTGCATCCCACTCTAATATTTTTAAAACCCGATCACTTTTTGTCCCTGCTATTAAGCGTGACCACCAATATTTTGATCTCGGGCATTTTCTCTTGATCGACGAATGAGATCTATCCTCTTTCTTCCTTGGTCAACTATCAGTCAGCGACCCTTTTTCTCCTTTCTCACACACTTCCATATCTCCATAATCTATCGACGTGTGTCTTCCTTTCAAATCGACGACTATGATTGATTTCTGCCCTCCGGGCTTCAAGAGTCTCAAACTCTCTGCTCTTACTTCCTCTGCAGTACTTCCACCCGAAGTCGAAAATATGATGGTATGTTTCCTTATGGATCTGACGACCACTATCCAATTTGACTCTTCGGGCTTTGGGAGTTTGGAACTCCTGCGCACTCATTCCTCCCAGAGTGATTTCACCCGAAGTCCACGGATCTATGCTGTGTGTCTTTCTGAATCTAACAGATATGATCCACGTTGGCTATTCAGGCTTCGAGAGTTTTGACTCTTTCACACTTGCGTTCTGAGCGTTTTCACCTGAATTCTTGAATTTGTTGACACATACCTCCTACATATCAATGACCAAAATCTTATTTAGTTATTCGGGCTTTAGGAGTTTCAACTTGTTGGATGATGTTGTCATTGATGCCAATGGTTTGATTGATTGATTTCATTGATTGATGTCAAGTGATTGATTGGTTGATGATCGATGTAATGTAATATGTATTTTCCTTGATGAGAATGCATAGATGAATATGGATCAATGAGTTTTCATTGATATGATGAATATGGATCGATGAGTTGTCATTGATACAAGATGAAGATGGATTGATGTGGTTTCATTGGTATATGATGCATTGTTGAAAAATGTATAGATGACTCATTATTGTCTTATCATGATTGATAAGGTGCACAAATGGATGAACTCCAAAGTGTTCCCCTTATGGTGAAATCCCTCATGGGAAGATTCTTTGCGGATTGAGTTATCCTAGAAGAATGGTTGGAGGACCCATGCTTGTATGTGGAATAATGAGATGAATATAAAGGAAATTATTGGTAAAACTATCCTATATGGATAGTGCTTGTCATACCATTTCTAGTGGTATGTGGAATGTCACATAACTCCTCACGGTTTGAAATTTATGGACTTACGAAGTTGGAGGACCCCCATATGAAGGCTTGAAGCCCCCAAGGTCAAAGAAGTCAAAGTGACCTAAAATAAGAAATCATTATTTAAATGATAAAGTAAAGTGACAAAGTCAAGATGGATTATTTAAATAATAAAGAGAAGTGACAAAATCAAGAAATATTATTTAAATGATAAAGTAAGGTGACAAAATCAAGAATGAATATTTAAATGATAAAGTATTGGAAAAATTTCTATTTATGGAAAGTGGTTAACCCTAAAATAAGGAAATTAGGTTAAGTAACCTAGAAATGGGTTAAGTGACCTAGAAATGGGTTAAGTGACCTAGAGGATGAAAGTATAAATAAGATAGCTATGGACTCTTACTTTTCATCCTTTGTGTGGATGAATGGAGAGCTTCTGGTGAGAATATCTCTTGAAGTATTGATGGAGAGCTTCTTGTGAGAGAATTTTGGTGTGGATCTATGGAGCATGATTGAAGATATATTCCAAGAAAGATAGCATGAGGAGGATATCATGGACGCATTAAAGTTTCAACAAGTCTGAGATCATGAGGGTGAAATTCTCGGAATCACAGAAAAACCCTATTTTCTGGTGCATATGCGGGTTGTCTATGTATAGGGGGCATATACACAAGATGACAATGTACAAGATGTGTACAGTACATAGGTTGTCAGTGTATAGGGAACGTACAATGAACAATTGATGGAGTTTTGTGGTTGAGCTGATGACAAGCTGTTGAAGACTGAAGCAGGTTCTATATATGCACTCTATGGGCTCATATATATCACTGAGACACTGGTATGGTTACATTATTGTCTTGATGGATAACATTTCTTATTGTGTTGTGAATGCCTAGGGAATTATTGGTATGGTTTCTATGATGTGGTCTATGTTGGTTTATGGAGTCAGAAACACTCTTATGATTCAATATTGATATGATGGCTATAGTATGTTGATTACTTATGCATGATTGAGTAGAATTCATATTGATTGGTTGTGGAGCCTGAGTAAGATATTGGAGAGCTTGGATGTATTGTGACTGGATGGCGGTCAGTTTGGATAGTGACAAACAAAAGAGAATGATGAATTGGTTGCAGAGGATCTGAGTTGATCTTGAAGGACAAACCCTAATAGCTTAGAAGGTATACACAGGCTGCATTACTATTTGGGATCATATACGTAGGTTTTAGTACTTCTTGCGTGCATATACATGTGGGTTGTACTACTAGTAGGGTGCGTACACATGCATGTTGTACTACTGACAGGCCGTGTACCTGTTGCAATTTGACATCCGTTGAGGCTTGTTGCATCATCTCAGTTGATGCTCAGTATGTAAGTTGAGTCTTCCATTATAGAGATGGTTCTCTTGTAGAGTTGTACTCTATTCAGTTGTTTCTAATAAACCCCAAGGATTTTAGTCCGTAATAAAAATAAAATTTTACATACATCTTGTATTCTTTGTGTTCCTTGCAGTGATGACTTGTTGATGATATATTGCTGATATATGTTGTTGATATGTGTTTACATCTAACTGGTTATAAATGACGACAATGAGTAATGAGTAAAATGTTGAATGCTAACTAATGAGTTTTGTGAAAGAGGGAAGTTTGGGAAAAGAGCCCCACACTCATTCACCCCCCCTCTAAGTGTGGTAGGTGTGTCCAACACAACTCTCCACCTTCGCTTTCTCCTAGAGCACTTCCATCTGAGGTACAAAATTTCTTGACGTGTGTCTTTATGGATATGACGACCACTATCCACTTCAGATATTTGGGCTTCGGGAGTTTCATACTCCTGCACACTCATTCCTCCCAGGGTGATTTCACCCAAAGACAATGGATTTCTGCCATGCGTCCCTATGGATCTGACAGTCCAAATCTTCTCCTCTCTCGTCGACTTCCTTTTCGAAGGACAAAGCCTCCAAAATTTTGGATCTCTCGCCACATGTTATACGCAATAGATGACTGTGATCTTCTTTGGAATTTGGGACTTCGGGAGTTTGTCACACTCCACACTCGAAATATTCCAAATTCTCTTTCTCCGAAGTCTGAGATTTGTTGACATGTATCTCCTGGAAACCAATAGCCTGGATTTACTTCGACCTTCGTCTCTTCGGTGATTTCACTTTTGCCTTATCCAAAAAACTTCTGAATTTCTTTCACTCCAGAGTTATGGATCTTCTGCCACTTGTCCCTTTGGATGATGGATGGTCCCTGGCCTCTTTGGGACTTTGACGAATCCTCACTCCTATGTACACACAAAGACTTAAAACTCATGTTCCTTTCCCAGATCCAACAATCTGGAATGATCCCACTCCCTCCTGGATGGATCTAATTCAATGGTTTGTGAAACCTTCAGAGCTTCAATCCCCTTGGATATTTCTCCCTTCTATCTCTCTTGATATTTATCTCTCGAACCCTTTGACTCCTCAGAGGGCTCGCTCTGAAACTTAGTCGAATCTTTCAATATGTGCACTCCTTACAACAGATTCCTACTCAAGATTTAACCTCTTGCAAGTGACTTTGCACACCTTGCAACAATCTCTTTGCACTCCTTGCGAGTGGAAGTTTCATGATATCTCTTCTGAGCTTCTGAGTTGAAATAGACTTCGTCAAAGCACGCCTTACGGACTGTATGCACACTTTTCATAAACTCAAAAAGAAAAATAATTTTAAACTTATCCCAATATTTCACAGTTCCATATACCCAATAACATAACTCATTCATTCATGAAAACAAAAAATAACATGGAACTGTAAATAGTAGAAACACCATGCATTGGATCAATTTTCCTCTGTTATATTCATTCAAATGTAAATGTCTACAACTATGATAAAACAATAACTAAAAATTCAGCAACAACTAAATCACAACAATCTCCTACTAATTTGCAACATCCTCATTCCGACATACAATGCATATACTTATACAAAAGGGCCCCTAACGTTCCCTCCAACTACCTATCTTCTCAAAAGAAGCTAACTACCCCTTAAGCACCATTACATTAAAGTCTAGGAATGAAACTCCCATATCACTCGTGATCATTCAATCCCAAGTGTTTTGATCTTCTTCAGTTTTTAATCAGTTCAAGAAATATTTGCAGGAAACACCAACGTTTAAGATTCCAAAATGATTCAACGACATGCTAGGATGCCAAGTTGTCTCTCCACGTGTGCTTGATGATTATGTTCCTACATC
This sequence comes from Picea engelmannii, assembly GCA_009831015.1. Classification (NCBI taxonomy): domain Eukaryota; kingdom Viridiplantae; phylum Streptophyta; class Pinopsida; order Pinales; family Pinaceae; genus Picea; species Picea engelmannii. The sequence goes on from ML789822.1 coordinate 293,257, forward strand.
ATAGGGCCTTGAATTAGGTTTGAGAGAAAATTCTTCAAGGTCATTAAACAAACATTGGAGTCAGAGCTAGGGAGCGTTAAAGTCCAGTGACGCAAAATTTATCCGATACTCCCCTCTAACACAAGGGCTAAACATGAGGTCACATGAAGAAAGGAAATGGAGATAACCCCTCCAAATCCAGAATAAACGTAGTGGGGAACACATATTGAGGATCTGTCATGGGAATTCTACCAACCTGATTTGCCTACAGAGCTTCGTGGACCTCAGATCCATTCAATATCCTATGTTGTCTTCCAGACCACTTGCTTTCAATACCCTTTATAGGTTTCATACCTTTTATCATGCTCATTGCGATCCTCTTGACTGTCGATTGTACCTGCCTGATGACTATTTGTGAGCTGGAAACTTAGTTTCCCATTTTGTAGGGACTTACACAGGTGACTTTGGGGGTAAACCATGGTACCTAGGGAGGATGTTAAGTCACACTTTACAGAGTATACCCATAGGGTTCTTTTGGTTTCTTATTGCACTTGCACCGGTAAGTTTCTCTAGTGTTGGTTGGCATAACTGTTCTTCCTAATAGATAGTAATCTCCTTGATTTGCCTTCAGGAATTTTTAGTGTGTGCTCTATGCTTCCCTAGTTTTCCATAGTGAGTTATTCAACCATTTATTTGGGTCTCTGACCTAAGTTTGTATACCTCCCACTCTGTTGGTCATGAGGAATTTTCGGTCTTTCTCTTAGAAACGTGGAGCTGCCTCTTTATAGGCATTTTTTTTATAACACTGGTTCTCCATAGTCAGTGTGTGAGACTTTTATGGACTTGAACGATCCCATAAGGGGAGAACCTATGCATAATATATTCATGGCTAAATTTACTGACGATACCAACCAAGGAACCCCTTCAAAAGGGAATTCTTGTGCTTTTCCTTCTTTCAGAAACGTTGGTGTCCCTTTGATGGCCAATTTGTACATTCCTCGGTTGAATGTGGGGCTACCGGGTTTGGTTGGGTACCATTTCAAATGTCTCGAACTCTCTTGATGCTTCTAAGTTAAGAACTTTATGTCATGGGCATCATGTTGATGTTCCTTTGTTAAAGAAGTATTCTCCTGCTCCTTCTACCTTATTTGGTGAAAGTATAGATACTAGTAATCGAAAGTCTAAACGAAATAGAAAGAGGAAGAATAGGAAGAATAAATCACCAACCTCTGCAATTCATGTTGGAGATAGTTCCTCAACCTCTGCAAGTCATGTTGAATACCAACACCTAGCCTTTGCAAGTCATGCTCGAGGCATGAACCTAGTCCCTGAAAGTCATACTGGAGTTCAAAAACCAACCTTTGCTAGTCATGTTGGAGAGTTGTCAACAACCAATGCAAGTCATGTTGGGGGAAAACACCCAGCCTCTACAAGTCATGTTGGGGGAGAAATTCCAGTCACTTTTAGTCATACTAGTAATAGGTATGTAGCCTCTACGAGTCATATTATCGACCCATCACCAACCTCTATAAGTCATGTTGGAGATGTGAAACCAACCACTTCTAGTCATGTTGGAGGCATTGATTCTGTTGAGAAACCTAGATAGATAGGATGTAAGCCTAAGTTCCCTTGTAAGATTTGCAAGGGAGATCACCTTACTCATTTTTGCCTTGGAATTCCAAAGGTACAAAAATTGTGGTCTCTATCTGCATGCTCTTTTGATTCTGAGTATTATGAGGTTTCCTCTCAGTATAATCATCCTTTGGCTGATGAAGTGGTCATGTTGATGCGATATTCAGCTAACCCCACTCCTGTTTTAGGGGATGATGTGCCTGTAGACCATGTTGTCTCACAGCCTATTCAACCAATGGTTGAGAAATTGGTCACGCTGATGCAGTCTTCGACTTATTCCACTCTTCTCTTAGAGAGTGTCGAGTCTACCAAAGTGGTCACGCTGATCCCACTCTTCTCTTGGGGAGTGATATGTCTACCGACTATGTTTTTAGCATTTCCATATCATTACTTTAAGAACAAGGGGCCATTCCTCTCACTTTGAGCACACCCCCTCCAAGTCCTAGGATGGTTTCCGTTGATTGTAATTACCTTGTTGAGCCTCATCTTCCTTCTTCTACACCTTTTCAAATAAGGGTTGAAGTTAATTCAAAATACATTTATCGATGTATTGTCGATGAACGAGCCTCTGCAAGTATTTTATCCTCAGTTTTTAAAGCCTTGGGATCTCCCGAGCTTGTGTCTACTTTGCATGAGTTGTTGGCTTTTAACAGACGTTCTAGCGAATATTTGGGGGTTCTTCCTTAGTTTCCTATCTTGTTAGGTGGGAATACTATCCTTGTTGATGTTATAGTGGTGCAGGTCCCGTTATATTTCAATATGCTTCTTGGGCATGATTATGTATCTGCTATGAATGTTGTGGTGTCTACGCTTTTTCGGGTGATGCATTTCCCACATAATAGAAGCATTGTCACTATCAAACAATTGACATCTGATAATAACCATCCTAATTCGGCATTAGTTCAGGTTGCCTCTTTATATTTTCCTAGTTCTCTTGTAGACTTTAGCCCGCCATAGTTTAATCATGTGGCATTTTATCCTCGATGTTCAATTTCTACTGAGAAGGAACTTATTCACTCATATTTTCCTTCTCTAGACATGATCTCGACAATTGATCCATTATTTTATCCAATGGGGGCATGGGAGCCCTTGCTTCCCCCTGTTGGTACAAGTGATCTCATCGGGATTACTTGATAAAAGTAGCCCTCTGAAGTCTTCTTCAATCCCTTTTCAGACTCTCTAAACATGAAAATATTGTCGAGCAATATTGTTTTCCTTCACGCTCACTAAACTCAAGTTTGAAAGCACCTTTGTCCAATGGTAGTTTACCCCTTTTTCGGTCCAGATGGTCAATTTTACGAACAAATGTATGCTCTAGGAACTTAGGTTCACTAGAAGAGTATTGTCAGGTATATGTTTAACCCTTTTTCGGGCATGAGGGACTAAATGTAAGAAAAATGAACATTCTCCTTGGTTTTGGTTTATCACCTTTTTCGGGCCTTGGAGATTACTTACAAGAAAGGAACCCCCACAGAGTCCATAGTTAAGCTCTTTTCAAAATCCCTAAAATTGAAAAGATCATGGAGTGACCTAGTTCTTTCACACTCGTTAAATTTGTCTAGAAGAACATCTACTGGCATGAGTTTACCCCTTTTTTCGGCCTTTGGATTATGGCGGAAAAAGATACACCTTGGGAGATTCATCTCTCTGGGAGAGTTCTCCTTAGTAAATTTATACTTTTTCGAGCTAAGGGGACTAAATCCAAAACAAGGATGTGAGTCCATAGTTAATATCTTTTCCGACTCCTTAAAATTGAAAATATTATCGAGTGATCTTGTCTTTGTCACACTCGTGAAAATGGTTTTGAATATACGTCTTTTCAGTGCCATTTTACCCATTTTTCGAACCGACTAGACTATCTTCGAAAAATGTACCCCTTGGAGTCTTCGTTTACATTTTTTCAGAATCTCTAAATGTGAAAAAACTACTGAGCTTACCTTCTCTGGGATCATTAAAAAATACATTGAAGGGGGATTTCATAGTGTCTTTCTAATCGCATTTGCATATCTGCATCTTTGGCCTAATGCTGACTCCATGTTTCTCTCAACTGAACCTTTGAAGCATGCCTTATACACAATCCTTGTAGAACTTTTCCTTTGAAACCTGACACCTTGACCCATGGATGAATTTTCCCCGAGTGTCCTTTTCCTGCACATGTCTCCTTGTTCTGATCATTAGTGTGTTCCTTGCGTTTGGAACTAGTATGCTTGCTTGTGACACTCATTCCTCCTTTGTAATGTATCATTATTTTATTCTTTTTCAAAGATCTTTAAAAAATTGAAAATGACAAAAAGAAAAACAAAAAACCCAAAAAGAGGGGACGAGAAATATATATTCTTTTTTGGCAGCACATTGAGTCGCCCTTGGACAAAGCACATCCTTTCATTTTTTCGTCAAGAATTTGGATTTAATATGACCTTAGGAAGTTGTTCTCACTACATAGAGTTTGTGTTTGGTTACTCTTCCAAACACATGGAGAGTTTGTGTTGCCTCCTGCATCGTGAAATTATGTCAATCTCATGCTTCCTGAGTCTGATAATCTTTCGTGATTTTTTCCAAGGGAAGTTTCACCCAACCCATGTTGACCTTTCTACAGTTCGTCTCTTGACCTCATTAGTCCACCATTATAAAAGTCCAGTCAAGTATTTATTCAAAATCAACGAAGTTCTCTGCCTGATCATCGAGATCCTCTTGTCTTTTCTCGACAAGACTTCGAAGACCTCTGGGTAGTGAAGTCATACACTCACATTGTACTCCTACCCGATTCTTGAAGATCATGAATTTGTTGCTCGATCTATGAATACCTCATCTCCAACCATTAGGTGTCATTGGCTTCTTGAAGATGAATACTCTACTTGTATATCTTTATTTTGAGATGTAGATCCGTTGTGTATTTCTTGCAGATACGCTTGCTGCACCACTACATCATGCGTATGTATGCATGATGCACCACTACAACCCACGTATACTTGCAAGAGTTGCAAAAAATAAAAAAGTTGCAAGGAATTCGTTGATATTACGGGCTATTGGGTAGTTTCCCAACTAATCCACCACCTATAGCCCATCACCCAACCGAATAATCATCCTTTTGTCATATAAAAGGAGGTGTTGGGGTCTCATTTTACATCTAGACATAAGAATAGTGAAACTCTGCCCATTTCAAATCCTCTCCTTGCCCAAGTTATTGCAACACTTTTGTGAGAATTGCCTCATCATTTCCCCATTAGCCCTTCTTCCTCCATCAGAACCCATTCACTTCCCAAGAATATATCAAAAGGTTTAGAGGAGAATCCATACAAAGGTGTACTTGGAGATTGGTGAAGAGGAGCCGAAACCTTGTTCATGGAACAATAGCCGGATTTGGTTGTAAATGTATAACCATTGAATTATCAATAAAAGAAGTACTTTTCATGTCCCAAATCACGGTGTATTGAATTATTTTAATGGTTTATGTTTTGACATTCTAACATATAACCCTAATTGGTACATGGAATAACATGCTTGTCGTGTTTTGTTTGTCAATATTTAGATGTAGGCCAGCCCTAGGAGGAGGCATGGAGTCAGCATAACTTCCAAGCACGAGGAGGTAATCGTCAGACATGGAGTAGAGGTATAGTTACCAGACCTTCCTCATGTTTTCTTTTATTGTATTATTTTTGGGCATGTTTGGGGTAGTTAGAGAAGAGTTGACTTTTAGACGATTAATTGATCCGCCTAAATTCTTAACCCTAGTGTAGTCATAAGGGGGTTTTTCCAACTAGAAGAACCTTCCCATGGTGATATACATAAAACAATATGTGGAAAAGTACCCCAAAGGTGATATATGCATCAAAATATATAATAATTTTGTCACATGAGAAAACACTCCAACTAATTAGCGAGTGTTTCCACTACAAGGACATCTTCTAGCATAGGTTTTTACAGAACCCCCCCTAAAAAAAAAAATCCCTTCTTTTGTAACGACCTTGACCATTACGACACAAAAATGACGTACACCATGTAATTTTTTTTTCAAAGCATTAGGAAAATAATCTCAACAATAAAATCCTAGCAACACAACTCGAAGACATCATAATGAATGAATTACACTTGACACATCATCGTAATCAATCACGTCGCAACCAATGCATCCACAATTTAGTAACGACATATAATCAACCATCATCATAAATGAATGACGACACAAAGTAACAATATCACTCTCTACTCATCACTGATATAAATAATAATGCAATCAATGCACCAACAAAGGATAGCGACGCATATAATAAAAGGCATAGCATATTAGCACATCAAGTTTGGAGAAAAATAAGACAACACTTATCAGATAAAGATTATAAAATGACTACCTGCCCATCCTACCTTACAATATTAGGACCTACAATACACATAAGCAACGCTTAATCCCAACTTCCCATCGATTTTGACCATTTAAGGTCTCAGGGCTGGCTACTTTTCTGAGGGAAAAGGAGGTGTATACATCCCACCCTCCACAATCAAGTGTAAACTGACTAAGATAAATAACATCATCAATGATCATCTAGGCACAAGGGAATTTTAATAAATCAACACATGTAACATAGAATTCCATGGCGCAAGATAACTAAAATACTAAATAAATCTAGAAACGTTATAAGTCGAGGCACAATAATCTACTTATTTAAATTTTTAGGTGTAAGCAAACATCTACTTAACTTCCAGGCGGGAAATTAAATCATTCTTCAAATTACAATAATCAACATCATTATCAAGGTAAGGACATGATCCATTTTCCAGATTAACATATTCACTTAATGATCATTGTGCAAAAATAATCCAATCATAAGGAAATGATACCGCAATATGGTGACAAGCACATTAGTAAACTAATTTGTAACATTTATGCGTTAACTTAGATCATAGCGCAAGCAACCTAACACCTATTCATCAACATCATCCAAGGTGAAAGATAAACAAATTCCACACCATCATACATGACATAAAATCCATTGTGCAAGAAGTCCAAAAATCTTTGACCATCATACATTGTATGGAATCCATAAACGAAATAAATCTAATAATAATCAAGCTATTTCAATGACGCAAGGTAAGTACATTCATTACATTTTATCGCGCAAGGGTCTAAGATCTAACCATAAAAAATCCATGAGTGCAAGAAGTAAAATAAATCTAAGCGAACATGCATCCATGTGATCTATTGCACAAGAGTACCCAAGAATTTTTATTCCAAGGTGCAAAAGAAATCTAATCTCGTAATTGATGTTACTTTTCAATGATTACAAGGTCCTATGGAAATTTAAAAATATTTAACTATCATTATGACGTACAATCCATTGTGCAAGACACTGAAGTACTTTTCTTAATCACTACTCTATAAACATTTACTAAAACAACATTAATAATGAGCCCTCATCATAAACAAATAATAAAAACCGTCATTTAATAATGGAAATTATTATGAACATTTAATAATAACCAAACATTAATAATGCTTATACAATATTAATAATAATCGTTCATCATAACATTTAATTAAATAGACATTAATGGTGAACATTATTATTAGCATTAATAATAACATTAATAAACGCTTATGCAACCATTAAAATAACCATTCATTTAAACATTTAATAAAATGAAACATTTAAAGATAATCATTTATTACAATCTTACATTAATGATGAAAATTATTATAAGCTTTCATAATAACATTAATAAAGCAAGGAAATACACAACAAAAATGGACAGGCAACATGCCCCTACGATGGGCATTTTTCCTGCTCACACGCAGAGTTTAATCACATCAAATAAACAAGGAAATACACAACAAAAATGCAGAGGCAACATGCCCCTATGCTAGGTGTTTTTCTTGCTCACATGCAGAGTTTGTTCTCATTCATAAAACTAGGAAATACATAGGAAAAACATTGAGGTAAGATGCCCCTATGTTGGGCATTTTTTTTCCTCACACGCAGAGTTTAATAACATCAACATAAACAACGAAAGACACAACAAAAATGCAGATGAAACATGCCCCTATGATGGGATTGTTTCTTTATCCCATGCAGAGTTTAATCACATTAATAAAAGAAGGAAAGACACAACAAAAACGTTGAGGAAACATGCCCCTATGCTCGGCATTTTTTTCTCTTACGCAGATTTTTTTCACATCAAAATAAACAAGGAAAGACACAACAAAAACGTAGAGGCAACATGCCCTTATGCTGGGCGTTTTTGCTCACATGCATAGTTTTTTCACATCAAAATAAACAAGGAAAGACACAACAAAAATACAGAGGCAACATGCCCCTATGCTAGGCATTTTCCTTGCTCACACGCAAAGTTTAATCACATCAAAATAAACAAGGAAGACACAACAAAAACATAGAGGATACATGCCCCTATGCTGGGCGTTTTTCCTTTCTCACACGTAGAGTTTAATCACATCAAAATAAACAAGGAATACACAACAAAAACATAGATGAGACATGTCCCTATGTTGGGAATTTTTATTTCTCACACGCAAAGTTTAATCACATAAAAATAAACAAGGAAGAAACAACAAAAACACAGAGGAGACATGCCCCTATGCTGAGTATTTTTCCTTGCTCACACACAAAGTTTAATAACATCAAAATAAACGAGGAAGACACAACAAAAACGCAGAGGAGACATGCCCCTATGCCGGACATTTTTCTTTCTCACATGCAGTGTTTAATCATATCAAAATAAACAAGGAAGACAAAAAAAACCGCAGAGGAGACATGCCCCTATTTTGGGCGTTTTTCCTTGCTCACATGCAGAGTTTAATCACATCAAAATAAACAAGGAAGACACAACAAAAATGCAGAGGAGACATGCCCCTATGCTAGGCGTTTTTCTTGCTCACACACATAGTTTATTCACAATAATAAAACAAGTAAAGACACAGAAAAAACTAAGAGGGGTACTATCCCCAAAAATATCAGACAACCATTACAAATCCATCAACAATAAATCTATGTACACATCTAACTAATTTACAACTGCAACTTAAAAAATGTGCATCGTAACCTGAATGACAACTTGTTGATGTTTTTCTACTACTGGTGATCCTCCTCGCTCCCTCTTGTTAATCGCTTAGACCTCATCAGTACCTCCCAACCAACTCTAGGGGTACTCTTCTTCCCCCTGAGCCCCCCGAGCCACAAAGGGGCCACTCACACAAATCAGAGAAAGCTATCTCCCAACTTTCCTCGCAAGATCAAGCTACCACTCTCTATCCGATATGGGTATCCCAACTCCCACAAGAAAAACTAGTCAAGAAAAAAATATGGAAGCATAACCTTACACATACCAGTCATGATCCTGTCTTATCCTCTGCCCTTTATTTTATAGAGTTCTCTTAGTGTCCCTTGCCAAAATGAACGTTAATTTTTTTTTTTTAATTTTTATTAGGAAATATTCTCCCCCGTACACTTGTCACTCAATCCCTTAGCTGCATGAGAAATTCACTTTATTAATTAAATTAAATTTCCAATTTCTCTCACCCACCTAAAAGCATTCCTAAAAAATCTCCTTGATGTCCCTTTATTCCCTCACATTCCCTTAATGACTAATGCCTTTCTTAAATCTTAGTTGAGTTCTAATTTGGAAAGCTCTCTAGACTAGATTCCCTTCTATGTTCCACATTCCTTTTGCATTTAATTTCTCCCTTTTTGTCTAAGTTCTAAATTAGCAAGTTTTTACACATAACCAACAATTAAATTTTTGAGGATTTGGATACATCAATTAAAGGAAAAGTTAAATTGGGTAATGATAATATTGTAGAAGTCACGGGAAAATGTGCAATCAATGTAATAACAAATAGTGGAAATAAAACTATTCCTTATGTTTATTTTGTGCCTGGTTTGAAGCATAATATCAGAAGTGTGGGACAACTTACTCAAAAGGGTCATAGAGTTGCTTTTGAGAATAATGTATGCACTATACTTGATATTCCTCCTAGTAAAATGGTGATTGCAAAGATTAAAATGACACACAACAGAATGTTCCCACTTCACATGAAAAGTGAAATGATGGAGAAGATTGGAGCAAGTTTCAAGGCATCAACTCAAGATCAAGCATGGATATGGCACTTGAGGTATGGCCATATAAAATTAAAAGGATTGTGTCTATTGCAAATAAATGAAATGGTAAGAGGTTTACCACCTATTCAAGCACCAATAAGTTCTATGAAAGTTCCATTTTGGGCAAGCAACATAGGAAAATATTTCAAAAGGAAATGTCATATAGAGCTTGGGCGCCTTTAGAAATTGTGCATATAGATTTATGTGGTCCCATGTAAACACCGTCATTAGGGGGGAGCATATACTTTCTAACATTAATTGATGATTATAGTAGAAAAACATGGGTTTATTTCCTCAAACACAAATATGAAACATTTGACAAGTTTAAGGAATTCAAGGCATTGGTTGAGAAACAAAGTGGCCTATCTATTAAGATATTAAGATCAGATAGAGGAGGAAAATAAAAGTCAAATGGTTTTTTAGAGTATTGCAACTATCATGGAATAAGGAAGCAGTTCACTACAATCTATACACCTCAACAAAATGGTGTTGCAGAACAAAAGAATCATACAATAATGGAGATGGAAAGAAGCATGTTGAAAGGAAAGAATCTATCTAATGAATATTGGGCTGAAGTAGTAGCTTATGCAGTTTATATATTGAACAAGATTCCAATAAAGATTGTGAGGGACATGATTCCTCAACAAGCATGGAGTGGTAAGCATCATAATGTTTCTCATTTTAAATTATTTGGCTACATTGCATATGCACATGTGCCTAAACAAACAAGGAGAAAATTGGATGATAAAAGTGAAAAATGCATTTTTATTGGTTAGGATGAACAATCTAAGGCATATAAGTTGTTTAATCCTATAACCAAGAAATTCGTTGTAAGTAGATATGTTGTATTCAAAGAGGACGAATCATGGGATGGAAATATAAACAATATAGTTACAGGTACAACAATACCATATGAAGAACAAAGAGAAAAAGGTCAAGGAGAACAATCAAATGATCAAGGAGGAATACCATCAAGAATTCCACAAGAAGAAAACTTACAAAGGGAAGTAGAGCAAGGAGAAACATCAAGTCCACAAATAAGTTATGACTCAAATCCTACACTTGAATCATTAAGATCAAGAATAAGAGGCAAAAAGACTAGAAGCTTGCAAGAAATATATGATCAAGGAGATAGGATAGATTTGCAATCCAATTTTTCTCTATTTACTCAAGATCCTATATATTTTGAGGATTCAATTAAGGAAGAACATTGGATTAATGCAATGAATGAAGAAATGGAATCTATTAAGAAAAATGATACATGGGATCTAGTTGATTTACCTAAGGAGAAATAATGTATAGGTGTATAAAACTAAATATAAGGTAAATGGAGAAGTTGACAAATATAAGGCAATATTAGTAGCTAAAGGATTTTCACAAGAATATGGAGTTGATTACAATGAAACATTTTCACCTTTAGCAAGACTTTACACAATTAGGATGGTACTAGCTATTGCAACTCAACACAATTGGAAAGTTTATCAAATGGATGTCAAATCAACGTTCCTGAATGGATATTTAGAAGAATAAGTCTATGTGCAACAACCACCAGGATATGAAGTAAAAGGAAAAGAAGACAAGGTTTACATGCTAAAGAAGACACTTTATGGATTGAAGGAAGCACCAAGGGCTTCATATAGCATGATAGATTCATACATGATAACAAATGAATTCATAAGAAGCACTAGTGAGCCTACACTATACACCAAAGTCAATAAACAAGGTTAGATCTTGACTGTTTTCCTATATGTTGATGATTTGATCTATACATGTAATCTCTCTATTGATATGTTTAAATCAACAATGAAGAAGGAATTTGAGATGACAAACTTAGGGTTAATGAAATATTTTTTTGGCATAGAAGTCACACAAAATGATAAGGACATTTTCATTTGCCAAAGTAAATATGCAAAGGATGTTTTAAAAATGTTTAGAATGATAAACTGCAATCCAATTTCTACACCTGTGGTAGTTGGCACAAAACTAAGTAGAGAAAAAAATGAGATGGATTTTGATTCAACCATATTCAGAAAATTGGTTGGAAGTTTGATGTATCTCACTGCAACTAGGCCAGATATAATGTATGGAGTCAGTTTGATTTCTAGATTCATGGACACACCAAATAATTCACATTCGCAGGAAGGAAAAAGGTTATTAAGATACATTGCAGGGACTATGAATCATGGCATATTTTATTCTACTTCAAATAATTTGCAGTTAGTTGGATACACAGATAGTGATTTTGAAGGAAGCATTGATGACAGAAAGAGTACATCTGGATATGCATTTCATCTTGGAACAAGAATTGTGGCATGGGCATCAAAGAAGCAACCAACAGTGACAATCTAATCAGCAGAAGCAGAGTATGTAGTAGGTACATCAATAACATGTCAAGCAATTTGGATGCAAAGAATATTGAAGGATCTAATGCATAATCAAGAGGAGCCTAATACAATCTATTGTGACAACAAGTCTACCATTGCACTATCAAAGAATCATGTTTTCACAAGAGGACAAATCATATTGACACGAGATATCACTTTATTCGAGAACTTGTCAACAATGGAGAACTCATCCTACAACATTGCAAATCAAAGAAGCAACTTCCAAACATATTTACAAAGGCTTTAGCACAAGACCAATTTGAGTATCTAAGAGAAGCATTGGGCATTGTAAGTATTGATGTAATTAGTAGTAGAAATTAGGGGGGAGTGTTGGAAAAAGTTAATTTCTACATACCACCGACATACCACCGATGCTTCCCCCACCACCGACTTAACCACCGACACTCCAACCGCTTAGTGAATACTCTGGATCTTGAGATCCTTCCATAACCTCTATAAAAACGAGGAGATGTAACCATTTCATCAATCGAGCACTAAAATCATTCTTGTGTTCCTTTTCTTCTGCCCACTTCAAGTTAAAAGAAAAAACATTTCCATCCATTTAAAAAAACAGCTGTCAAAGCCAAGGGGAAAAATTATTTTCATCCATTTAAAAAAAGAAAAATTGTCAAGCCAACGGTTACGTCCACTTGGTGGGAGGGACTAACAATTGAAATAGGCTGACGTGCATGCATTCGCTTTGGGGCAATCTTTCGCCCCTTCCAGTTATCTATATCTACAACGCTGTAGTTGCAAACTTACAATTGAGGTCTATCATGCTTATTCTTCGCCCACCAAAACCCACAAATTTCTAACTTCTGCTCTGCTGAGTTTGCGTTGAGCCTTTTGCAACTGTTCTTTGAGATCGTCTGAGCGATAGAAAAGAGAAGAATGGACAGCACATATTCAAGCGTTAGAACCCCAACAGAGAGAGCGAGTCACTTGGAGAGCTCTGTGCTGGCCCTCGCAATGATTATGAATATGAGAATCACCTTTTAACGAGGAGATATGGTCATCATGAGCATACGTTGTCCAGTACGTCCGGTTATGTTAATCGCAGCTGGGAAGACGTCTGAATAGTTGAGAGAGGCAGAGACGGAGTTGGGGTTTGATCATTGAGAGAAAGTAGAGAACAATATGTTTCTCTTGCACCTTATAATTATGATAATCATCGCGGTGGGCTGGCAAATCCTCCTTCAGATCATGTTCTACCAGCAGATGCATCCAACACACTGTTTGTTGAGGGACTTCCAAGTAATTGAAGTGGCAGAGAGGCAGCTCACATCTTTCGCCATTTTCTCGGTTTCAAAGAAGTCAATAAGTGGAAGGAATCTAGAAATAAACTTGAAGTAGAGCCCAGCATTAATGTTGTTGTTCTGTGTTTTGTCGATTTTGATAACCCGAAATGTGCTGCAACTGCTATGGAGGCTTTACAAGGGTACATGATGGATAAGGATGATAGAGATTCGCCTTCCCTAAAGTTGCAGTTTGCACATCCTCCGAGGAATAGGAATGGCTTGCCATTTGCACGCAGTAAGGATCGAGGTCGAGCTCAACAAGATGAGTATCGACGTCGATAATTTTGTGGGTCTGTTGACACTGGATGACTCGTTGTTGAAGAATTCTTTTTAGAACTTTAATACCACCTTTGATAGATAGATATGTTATTCGGAGAAATATATAAATGTTTAATCTTCCCACCAAATTGCCATGTCATTTGTTATTTACGATGTTCCTTTCTTCACGATTGTGTTAAACAATAATGGGACAATTATACCACATTATTAAAAGGGGTTGATATCATAGAATTTGTTAAAAAAATCCAAAATTCTTGTAATTCTTTTGAAATGGAGGATTGATGTAGCCCTAGGGAGAAGCATTCCATTTCTATGGAGGATTGATGTAGCACTGAGGAGAAGCATTCCATTTCTATGGAGAATTGATGTAGCACTAAGGAGAAGCATTCCATTTCTATAGTTTGGTAGGATCTAGAAAATCGATAGAAAAATATTTTAAAATTTCTCGAAAATTTGTGTAAACTTGAAACTCTAGGCATAATGGAGGATTGTTGTGGCACGAACAAGAAGCATTTCATTTCTATAGATTGGTAAGGTCTAGCAAATCCATATAAAAAATATTTCAAAATTTCTAGAAAAAATTTGTAAACTCAAAACTCTAGCCATTTCCCTCGGCCATTATTAGGGTTTGTCCACTACAAAAACACAAGCGTTGGTGTAGGATTCGAATAACATCGTGCATGATTCTACTCAAGGTGTTCGTTTTGATGTTAGCCTATGGATTACCTTACCAATCACTAAGTTTAATTGTCATCTATATTTGTTTTATTCATTTAGGATATTAGTAATATATCCTCAAGTGATGACTAGGAAACACGAAGCACAATAGGTAATTTATTTATTTATTTAAGCATTAGGAAATTAATGTCAACACACAATTCATTCACCGAATAATCAAATGACATCATAAGTAAAAGAATTGCAAGTGACTCATCGTTGTAATCAAATGGCACAAAATCAACACATCATCATATTTAGATAATGACACATAATCAACAAGCGTCATAATGGTGACGCAATATCAACTCATCATGATCAACTGAATTCATCAATACTTTTAATCTCTCATATCATCACATAAATATAACATAAGGATAACATAAGGATAACATAAGGATAACATAAAGATAACACCACGATAACCCGCCCAACCTACCCTGTAAGGTTAGGACCTCCAAAACACATAAGCAATGTTCATCATCCGATTGATTTTGACCATTTAAGGTCTTAGGGATGGCGACTATTCCGAGGAACAACGAGGTGTCTACATCCTACTAACTCAATCAAGTCTGAAAACCAACTAGTTGTATCAACAACCTCAATGATAATCAATGATGTAATAGTGTTCTAATAACCAATCGCACATCAAATAAATTCCAAGGCACAAGAGAATTTAATTACTAAATCAATGATACAAGGACATAAGATAAGGCACAAAGAATTCAACTTTATTTTGTTTTCAAGGTGCAAATGTAGACATCTACTTTACTTCAAGGTGAGCGATTAATCAAGTATTTATTTCATCGATAATCAACATTATCTCTCGGTGCATGCGTCATCCAAATTTCAAATTAAACATAAACCAACACCATTCAATGCACGCAATTAATATATTGAGTTAGGAAATCATACAACAACATTAAGTCAACATTATTGCAAGGCACATTAAATCCCATTTACTTAATCATTTACACATCAACAATAAATGGAAGAAGAGTACATAAACTTTAAACAATCATACATCAACATAATAAGTGGTGAGAGAGTATTCTCAAGCCTATTTTCATGGAACAAGGATGTCTAACTACTTAACTAGTCATACATCAATATTAAATTCATGGCGCAAGTAAACTAATAATTTAATCATTCATCAATCATTAATTATTCATTGTGCAAGAGTAAACTATAGATTTATTTCATGGCGCAACAAAAGCTATCTACTCAATCAACCATACATCAATTTAATGGAAACAATAGTAAATTATTATACATATCGTCATACATCAACATTATTCATGGCGCACGAATGGTCTAATTACTTAAGTGGTCACACCTCAACATTAATTGAGGTGCACAAGTAAATTTAATTACTTAATTTATCACGCTTCAACATTATTCTAGCGCCAAGAGAAATCTATAGTTAGGTTCCTTGAATTTATTTAGGAGGACATGAGGATAACATGAAATCTCAATCCAGAAATCAATAACATATACTTTACCCCCAAAATATATATACAATAAACACTTAATACATTGCAACTTCAAATGAAAATACAATTAAAACTTAATACCTTGCAACTTCAAATGAAATTACAATAAAAAATTAATACATTGCAACTCAAATGAAATACCGTGACCGACGAAGGTAGGTTTGATTGCGATCCTTGGTGACATGAATTCCCTTCCTTCATCTTGTTGCTAACCGTTGAGACTTCACCGATACCTCCCATCCAACACTAGGGGTACTATTCTTCCCCCTTATCCTCTCTAGCCGCAAAGGGGCCACACACACACACAACCAGAATCCTCTAGCTCCCAGCTTGCCTCGCAAGCTAGAGACACCACTCTCTCTCTCTCTCTCTCTCTCTCTCTCTCTCTCTCTCGAGTTGGGTATCCCAACTATCACAAGTAAAACTAGTCAGAACTTCTCTACCATAACCTTACTCATAAACCGTGTTATCCATTCCTCCTTTTAGCCATTTGTTTTATAGAATTTTTCTTAGTGCAAACTTTTTATTTGCACATTGAATTCATTTTTTAAAATTTAAGTAAGAATTATTTGCGCCCATACACTTGTCACCCATTCCCTTATTTGCACTAATAAATCCACCAATTAATTTAATTAAATGTCAAATTACCTCACCCATCCTAAAGGCACTCCTAAAATCACTCCTAGTTGTCCCTTTATTCCCTTTATTTCCCTTTTATGACTAACGCCTCTCTAAAACATAGTTGAGTTAAAATATGAATTTTCTCTAGTTAGACTAGACTTTCGATACCTTTCTATGCTTACACATTATTGTACGCTTTATTCCTTTCTTATTTTAATTTCTAATTTTGGTCTTTACTTGCACAATGTGTATTAAATCACTCTTTAGATTTGTTTTATTTTTATTGATTTCTTAAGTTGATTTACTTCACCCCTCATTATTTAATTATAAAATTAGCTTTTAATCTTCTCACTAATCTTATACGTAGGTTTAGTTACATTTTTATTTTCATGAACTTAGACCCTTAGGGATTATGCTTAATAATTCATTCTTTAGTTAATTAATTAATCAATTAATTAATTCGACAGGTGCTCAATATTTTATAAGGATTAACATTTTCTCAAAGTTTTCTAGGCCACCTAGATTCATTGACCCATTTTTTCATACCATGGCATGCCCTTCAAGACGCACTCTATGATCCAAGGGTGCCACTCATCTTTCATTCAAATTATGCAATGTGCCCTTCAAGATGCACTCTATTCTCCAAGGCTGCCACTTGCCTTTGACTGGTTTTGGTAGTTGTCCAACCCTTGGAGTCAATACTCCATTCAGGTGACCTTGTGAGAGACTAAGGGCCTCTAAGGAATAAGGACCCTACCTTATTGTGCACCCCTAAGAATCTTCGTGAGAGACTATCTCAGTCTACCCTCACGACATCATGGATATATCGAACTAGGTAATCATTAACCTACAATTCGAGCCACAGTGGGAGTGCTAGTAGGCTGTGACAGGGATGTTGCCACACCTCTCCATAAATATCTGGTTGTTGTGCATGGCCCCTTTACTCCTTATGTGAGTCAGGTTAGCAAACAATCGTCAACCTACATCGATCAACGAAACACTGTCAATGATCCATAAACACCATCATAATATACCCGATCATATGCCACATATGCATAAATAATATACCCAAACCAATACAATCCACTCCCTAACTCAATCTAGAGTTAAAGCATGTCCATTGATGCCATCGACATCCTCAATCTGTTAAGTGTCCTACATATTCTTGGAAAACATGTTAATAGAATCTTTCAATACCTAGATATCTAATAACATAACATCAAAATCCATCAACATCATCATAATAATCCACAAGAGAAATAGACAACATATACTAAAACCGGATCACTTGCATGCAAGTGTCCTCAAAGAATAAGTCAATAACATGTGCTTGCAAGAGAGGGATGTTACATACACCTCCTCTTGTTCTAAAATTCATCTTGAAGTTTCATAGTATATAATTGCAGTAAATAAAGCATCTAACAAGATCTAAAAGTCTAACTATCAAATAAATATAGAAACTATTTGCACATATCATATGTGTAACATCCCACTCTGGCGCACTGACAAAACTTATTCCTTGAGGACACTTGCTCGCAAGTGATCTGGATTTTTATGATGATGAACCACTTAACCTTGATGATGATGCATCATGATTGATGACAGGATGTTTTACTATTGCTATATACAGATGCTATTGACTCAGTTTCATTGAGTGTGCAGGGTTTCGGACCTTGAGGATGCAGAGGCATCGGTGGAACTCCCTTGGACTCCGGATTGAGTCAGGGAGTGGGTTATATGAGTTGTTTCGTTATGATGATATTGTTTCATTTTGGTGATATTCTATTGATCTTATGATATGTTGTTGACATAATCTGACATGACGGTTGATGATGCAGGCTGACGATAGCTTGCCGACCAGACTCACATATGGAGTAAAGGGGCCACACACGAGTTCCAGAGAGAGTGAGGGAGAGGT
>ML789822.1:336344-352590 GCA_009831015.1 Picea engelmannii
TGTTTAATCTTCCCACCAAATTGCCATGTCATTTGTTATTTACGATGTTCCTTTCTTCACGATTGTGTTAAACAATAATGGGACAATTATACCACATTATTAAAAGGGGTTGATATCATAGAATTTGTTAAAAAAATCCAAAACTCTTGTAATTCTCTTGAAATGGAGGATTGATGTAGCACGAAGGAGAAGCATTTGTAATTCTCTTGAAATGGAGGATTGATGTAGCACGAAGGAGAAGCATTTCATTTCTATAGACCGGTAGGGTCTAGCAAATCCATATAAAAAATATTTTAAAATTTCTTGAAAAATTTTGTAAACTCAAAACTCGAGCCATTTCCCCATTGTTAGGGTTTGTCCACTATAAAAGACAAGCTTTGGTCTAGGATTCAAATAACATTGTGCAAGATTCTATTCAGGGTGTTCATTTTGATGGTAGCCTATGTATTACTTTACCAATCACTAAGTTTAATTGCCACCTATATTTGTTTTATTCATTTCGGATATTAGTAATATATCCTCAAGTGATGACTAACGAGTTAGTTAATATTACTTAGCCTAATCATCTGCACTAACCCTTCCATTACAACTAGGAAAAGCGAAGCACAATAGGTAATTTATTTATTTAAGCATTAGGAAATTAACGTCAACACATAATTCATTCAACGAATAATCAAACGACATTATAAGTAAAATAATTGCAAGTGACACATCGTTGTAATTAAATGACACAAAATCAACACATCATCATATTTAGATAATGACACATAATCAACAAGCATCATAATGGCGATGCAATATCAACTCATCATGATCAACTGAATTCATCAATACTTTTAATCTCTCATCTCATCACAGAAGGATAACATAAGGTAACATAAGAATAACATAAAGATAACACCATGATAACCCGCCCAACCTACCCTGCAAGGTTAGGACCTCCAAGACACATAAGCAATGCTCATCATCCGATTGATTTTGACCATTTAAGGTCTTAGGGATGGCGACTATTCTGAGGAACAACGAGGTGTCTACATCCCACTAACTCAATCAAGTTTGAAAACCAACTAGTTGTATCAACAACATCAACTATAATCAATGATGAAATAGAGTTCTAATAACCGACCGCACATAAAAAAAATTCCAAGGCACAAGAGAATATAATTACTAAATCAATCATACAACGACATAAGATAAGGCAAAAATAATTCAACTTTATTTTGTCTTCAAGGCGCAAATGTAGACATCTACTTTACTTCAAGGTGAACGATTAATCAACTATTTATTTCATCGATAATCAACATTATCTCTCGATGCACGCATCATCCAAATTTTGAATTAAACATAAAGCAACACCATTCAATGCGCGTAATTAATCTATAGAGTTAGGAAATCATACAACAACATTTAATTTCAAAACAAAATATTATCTAATTACTAAATTGTTTTTAAGTTGACATTATTGCAAGACGCATTAAATCCCATTTACTTAATCATTTACACATCAACAATAAATGGCACAAGAGTACATAAACTTTAAACAATCATATGTCAACATAATAAGTGGTGCGAGAGTATTCTCAGACCTATTTTCATGGAACAAGGATGTCTAACTACTTAACTAGTTATACATCAATATTAAATTCATGTTGCAAGTAAACTAATAATTTAATCATTCATCAATCATTAATTATTCATTGTGCAAGAGTAAACTATATATTTATTTCATGGCGCAACAAAAGATATCTACTCAATCAAGCATACATCAATTTAATGGAAACAATAGTAAATTCTTACACATATCATCATACATCAACATTGTTTATGGTGCACAAATGATATAATTACTTAAGTGGTCACACCTCAACATTAATCGAGGTGCACAAGTAAATTTAATTACTTAATTTATCACACATCAACATTATTCCAACGCCAAGAGAAATCTATAGTTAGGTTCCTTGAATTTATTTAGGAGGACATGAGGATAACATGAAATCTCAATCCAGAAATCAATAACACAGTCTTTACCCCCAAAATATATATACAATAAACACTTAATACATTGCAACTTCAAATGAAAATACAATAAAAACTTAATACCTTGCAACTTCAAATGAAATTACAATAAAACATTAATACATTGCAACTCAAATGAAATACCGTGACCGATGAATGTAGGCTTGATGGCGATCCTTGGTGATAGGCATTCCCTTCCTTCATCCTGTTGCTAACCGTTGAGACTTCATCGATACCTCCCAGCCAACACTAGGGGTACTCAAGCCGCAAATGGGCCACACACACACACAACCAGAATCCTCTAGTTCCCAGCTCGCCTTGCAAGGTAGAGACACCTCTCTCTCTCTCTCTCTCTCTCTCTCTCTCTCTCTCTCTCTCTCTCTCGTTGGGTATCCCAACTCTCACAAGTAAAACTAGTCATAATTTCTCTAGCATAACATTACTCATAAACCGTGTCATCCATTCCTCCTCTTAGCCATTTGTTTTATAGAATTTTTCTTAGTGCAAACTTGTCATTTGCACATTCAATTCATTTTTTAAAATTTAAGTAGGAATTATTCCTCCCCATAAACTTGTCACTCGTTCCCTTGGTTGCACTAATAAATCCACAAATTAATTTAATTAAATGTCAAATTACCTCACCCATCCTAAAGGCACTCCTAAAATCACTCCTAGTTGTCCCTTTACTCCCTTTATTTCCCTTTTATGACTAACGCCTTTCTAAGACATAGTTGAGTTAAAATAAGAATGTTCTCTAGTTATACTAGACTTTCAATACCTTTCTATACTTACACATTCTTGTACACTTTATTCCTTTCTTATTTTAATTTCTAATTTTGGTCTTTACTTGCACAATGCGTATTAAATCACTCTTTAGATTCGTTTTATTTTTATTGATTTCTTAATTTGATTTACTTCACCCCTCATTATTTAATTATAAAATTAGCTTTTAGTCTTTTCACTAATCTTAGACTTAGGCTTAGTTACATTTTTATTTTCACGAGCTTAGACCCTTAGGGATTATGCTTAATAATTCATTCTTTAGTTAATTAATTAATCAATTAATTAATTTGACAGGTGCTCAATATTTTATAAGGATTAACATTTTTTCAAAGTTTTCTAGGCCACCTAGATTCATTGGCCCATTTTTTCATACCATGGCGTGCCCTTCAAGATGCACTCTGTGATCCAATGGTGCCATTCGTCTTTCATTCAAATTACGCGACGTGCCCTTCAAGACACACTCTATTCTCCAAGGCTGCCACTTGTCTTTGACTGGTTTTGGTAGTTGTCCAACCCTTGGAGTTAATACTCCATTCAGGTGACCTTGTGAGAGACTAAGCTCCTCTAAGTAATAAGGACCCAGCCTTATTGTGCTCCCCTAAGAATATTCATGAGTGGCTATCTCAGTCTACCCTCACGAAATCATGGATATATCGAACTAGGTAATCATTAACCTATAATTTGAGTCATAGTGAGAGTGCTAGTAGGCTGTGACAGGGATGCTGCCACACCTCTCCCTAAATATCTGGTTTGTTTGCATGGCCGCTTTACTCCTTATGTGAGTTTGGTTAGCAAGAAATCATCAACCTACATCCATCAATGAAACACTGTGAATGATCCATAAACAACATCATTATATACCCGATCATATGTCACAGATGCATAAATAATATTCCCAAACCAATACAATTCACTCCCTGACTCGATCCAGAGTTAAAGGGCATCCATTGATGCCATCAACATCTTCAATCTATTAAGTGTCCTGCATAGTCATGGCAAACTCGTTAATAGCATCTGTCAATACCTAGATATCCAATAACATAACATCAAAATCCATCAACATCATCATAATAATCCACAAGCGAAATAGAGAACATATACTAAAACCATATCTCTTGCACGGAAGTGTCCTAAAATAATAAGTCAATAACATGTGCTCGCAATATAGGGATGTTACATACACCTCCTCTTGTTCTAAAATTCATCCCGAAGTTTCATAGTATATAAATGCAGTAAATAAAGCATATGACAAGATCTAAAATTCTAACTATCAAATAAATATAGAAACTGTTGGCTCATATCATATGTGTCCTCCTAGGTAGTCGAGTGTGGAATATAATTGTCCCACTAGACCTTTATCTGATCGAATGTTCGATGTCACAACTATCGAATGAGATGGCCATAATTTGGATTGGCGCCACCATGAGTGAACCCTCTTCCAATGCCTGCAAGGAACTCATGTTGATCACATGTGTAGGATCACTAACATAATGTATCAAAAGAGATACATGAAAAACATCGTGCATATGCCCCAAAGAATCATGAAAGGGTACTCGATAGGCCACAGGCCCTTTCTTTTCCACAACATCGAAAGGTCCCTTTGCAAACTTGATCAAACTCTTTTGCGGTTTCACCCGTAAGAAGACTCGATCACAAACTTCATAACTATGGTCAACGCAATGCACATCGACATAACTCTTATGTCGATCTTGCGCTTCTTTAATCCTTTGTATTGTCTTTTACATTTGTTCTTCCATTTCTTGGATCTCTTCTGGTCCTACCAGGACCCTATCCTTAATTTGATCCCAGCTCAAAGGAGTCTGACACAGTCGGTTGTAAATAAAATTTAATGGCGACATCTTAATGGTGCTTTGATAGTTGTTGTTGTATTCAAACTCTACTAGTGGAAAAGACTCTTCCCAAATCTTTTGTTGGTCGATCATGTACATACGCAACATATATTCCAAGATTTGGTTCATTATTTAATCATGGCTGTGGAGATAAAGGCCAATCAGAATTGTGAAGGTGAAAGGTGTTTGTGTCTATGTAGAGAAAATTAAGCCAATCAAAATTGTGAAGGTGAAGGTGAAGGTGGGCCACCAGGAATGAAGGTGTTCTAAAAGAATCTACTATATTAATTTATGATTTTTGTTAGCGTTAGTCGGTCTATTATTTGTAATAAATAATTTTCATGTCTAAGTAAAGAAGGGAGATGTCTAAAATAATGAGTAGTCAGTTTGTGTTAGTAATCATTGTGAGAAATTTCTCTTGCCAGTCTGAATAAGAAGAGAAATGAAGAAGAATAAAAAGGAGAGATCATCCTCTAAAGTAATTGATGAAGTTTTGATAAATATTCATTGTTATTGCTTGTGTGTGTGAAACTTTATTTTCTGTTTTCTGTAATTATTGAGAGAGAGTCCACACAAAAGGAACTGATGAGCATATCTATTCTACTATGTGCTAAGTAATTATGCTTCAGTTTTGTTGGTAGCATGAATGAGAAAGTAGGGCGTCATTTTTAAAAGTGGAGGTCGATTTATATAAGGAGATACTCATCTCTCCATTGCTCAGAGCGATCAACATTCAATATGCCTCTCTCAAGGAATGGATTTGCACCCTCTCCCTCAGACTAATTCGCCCTTCCACCACTTCTAGTAATTCACCCTCCATCTAAAACAATTCTTAGTTGCTGAGAATTCCCCTCTCAGTCAGATCCATATACGCCCCCCCTTAAAAAAATGATTCTCCATTGTTGAAAGAACCCTCACACTCAGATCAATTGGTATCAGATCAAGTTCTTTCCTTGGGGGATTTGTTTCCGCACAGAGACCAAAACTTCATCCACTAGATTCAGTTTTTTTTGGGTCTTCATCTCTCTCCTCACGCTCTTGAAGAGCATCACAATCACCCTTCTCAAGGTTCCACTGACACCATCCTTAGGGTCTATTCAACACATGTTAACCATTCCACCTAGATGAGAGACCTCCAGTGAGGAATCATGCACAACCACATCAACTCCAGTTGAAGACTTAGCACTTGCTCTCCAAGAATTGATTCCAATCCAAGAACGATAGCCCCGAGTGACCATGCAGATGGACACATGTTTTCAGTTACCCAAGTTCGTTGGTCAAATGAATGGAGAGACAAACAATCCATGGATCCATATCCTCTCCACTTACTTCAATACTTCATCCAAGATGGAAGAGGCCACCAAATTGTAGATAGTGAGCCTTAAAATGAAAGGAATCTCACAAACTTGGTGGGACACACGATTAGAAATCTTGAAATTGATTATAGAGCTCGGTACCCTGCCCTGTCCGACAAATGGTAGTATTGATTCTTCATATGCTTTCTATCACGCATTGCGGTAACGCTTCTACCCTCTAGGACATATTTAGAATATCCTCTCCAAGTCATTCCAACTCTTCCAACTTTCCACATAGACAGTTCAAGGATACATTCACATATTCTACAAGATGCTCATCCAACTACATGTCATCATACTAGATGAGGTATTAATAATTAAGTTCAATTTTGGTTTATTGTTACCTCTCCAGAGGGAGGTAGATATTTTTGACAACACTTCTCTAGACAACACTTTCTTACTATCCTTGGCCATAGAATGTAAGGTAGTCCCTCACATATTATGTTCGCTAAATGGAACCCATGCTGACAACCCACCTCCTTCTCATTCTCAACCTTATCCTTCTTCCTGGTTGACAACCAAAAAAGCGTTTTGGTGTAATTTTCACTAAGAAAAATTCTATAAAACAAATGTCTAAGAGGAGGAATGGATGACATGCTTTATGAGTAAGGTTATGTTGCAAAAATTCCAACTAGTTTTACTTGTGATAGTTGGGATACCCATCTCGAGAGAGAGAGAGTGGTGGCTCTACCTTGCAAGGGGAGTTGGGAGCTTGAGGATTGTGGTTGTGTGTGTTCTTGGCCCGTTTGTGGCTCGGAGGGTAAGGGGGGAGAAGAGTACCTGTAACGTTGGCTAGGAAGTACTGGTGAAGTCTCAATCATTAGAAAGAGGATGAAGGAAGGGAACGCCTATCACCAAGGATCACCATAAATCCTACCTTCGTCGGTCATGGTATTTCATTTGAGTTGCAATGTATTAAGTTTTTATTGTAATTTCATTTGAAGTTGCAAGGTCTTAGTTTTTTATTGTATTTTCATTTGACGTTGCAATGTATTAAGTGTTTATTGTGTAAATATTTTGGGGGTAATCTCTGCATTATTGATTTCTGGATTGAGATTTCATTAAGGTTTTTCCTCTGCGTTTGAGGTAGCTACTTTCCTAGCAAACCCTTTTTCTCTGCGTTTTTAAATCACGTAGCTCCTCCCTCTTAAAATATTATGAGTTTGACTATCTAGTATGTAAATTTTTATCGATGTGATTCCTATGATTTGTACTTTCCCGATCTCTGTGTTGGGCAATGCATTCTATGCGAATTTTTGGGGTACTATATCCTTGCGATTTTCCTTTCAAGATTCTAGTGTGGGGCATGCATTCTCTGTGAATTTGTGGGGTATTGTATCTTTCTGATTGTCCTTTCAAGATCTCACTATGGGGCATGCATTCTCTGCAAATTTTTGGGGGTACTACATCCTTGCTATTTTCCTTTCAAGATCTTTGTGTTGGCGAGCATTCCCTGCGAATTTTATGGGAATTATATCCGAGATATTTTACAACTGATTACTCTGTGATTTCCCCTGATGCTCATCGATTTTACAACTTATACTTAGTGATTTTACCGTTGATTACCTTGTGAGTGTACTTGTTTATCACCCAATGACTTTACCACTTATACTTAGTGATTTTACCACTGATTACTCTACAATTTTACTTGGTTTTTACTCCATGATTTTACCACTTATACTTAGTGAGTTTACCACTGATTACTCTACACGTTTACCTTGTTTGTACCCAATGATTTTACCACTTATACTCAAGGATTTTATCAATGATTACTCTACGATTTTACTTGGTTTCCACACAATGATTTTACCACTTATACTCAACGATTTTACCACTCATTACTCAACGATTTTACCACTTACTACTCAACCATTTTACAACCTATTACTCAATGACTTATTCTCCTTTGCTAGCGATTTTATATCTCCTCAATATCTGTGTTTTTTAGACCATTTCTCCCAAAAATTATGTCCCTCTTGGCGTTTAATTTTGAATCATATCTGTGTATGGAATTTGAGTCTCGCCCAGATTTAGAGTTTCCTATTGGCGGTGTTTACCTTGCGTCTTAGCTAAACTATCTCTGTTTTTATTTTACTTCATAGTCTCTGCTAGTTTCCTTAAAGATGGACTGTGTTTTCCTTATCTGTAGTTGCATCTTTCCCCTTTTTATGTCATATATTTCTCTTTCGCTAAGTGGTGTAATTGATATCTAATATATATCGTTCTATTATTTTTTTTTGTTTTATTTAATGTTTTATTTAATGTTTTATTAAATGTTAATATCAGATATATAGGCCCAATATTTTTATTATGTCCCACCTATCATTTAAAAAGGTTTAGGTCCTCCTGAATAAATTCAAGGAACCTAACTATAGATTTATCTTGGCGCTGGAATAATGTTGAAGCATGATAAATTAAGTAATTAAAGTTAGTTGTGCGTCTAAGTTAACGTTGAGGTGTCACCAGTTAAGTAATTAGACCATTCGTGTGACATGAATAATGTTGATGTATGACAAGACGTGTAATAATTTGCTCTTGCTTCCACTAAATTGATGTATGATTGATTGAGTAGATAGCTTTTGAAATAGTGATTTATGTTATGGCATAAGTTTGATGTGGGTCGCGCTATTGGTTTTAGTGGGTGATGGTTTTGATATATGACTTAATTAATTGAGTTAATGGGAAGCTTACTAGCGTGTACTAAGAAATTAATGAGCTGGGAATGGAGGCAACATGCATTTACTACATGTCACCCTTACTCCTTCCACTGACTACCACCCTTATCAGCTATTGTTCAACTGTGTTGGCTGTGGTTATGCTCTAACTTTCAAGTAGAGGGAGAACCGCTCGGACAACTCGCGTTTTAAGGTCCTTTTGATTGCAGGTATGTCTTTTTTTTCCATACATCAATTTGCTCTGGTTATGAAATAGATATTGGCTTGGATGTATGGGTTTGCGTTTTCCTTAAGTATGGAAACTGTGTAAAATGGTGATTTTTGGAGTGAATTGTTGGTGGTGTTCAGTGCAATAATGTTTGGAGTCACAGTGTTATTGGTCGTCTTGAGAGTTAGCAGCCATAGAGGCTCTTTATCATCCTTACTAGTTTTATTTGGAGGGTTTCGTTAGTCTATAATGACTGACTGTCTTCACGCATTCGTATCCCATACCCAGTCTTGGATTTTATGGGTTTTAATGGGTTTTAAATGCCTAGTGTCACTGCGCATTATTCACTTGGGCATTGGGTTGTTCATGCTATTGTTGGTCTTGCAATGGGTTATATTGCTTCTTCTCGACTCTACTTCATATTAGCATCTGTTATCGGGATAATTGTTAAGTGTAGACACAAATCAATCCCCCTAGATCCACCTAGATCTAGAACAAAACAAGACAGGACATGGCGCTTTCCCTAAGCTCTAATCATCAAATTTACTATCAAACAAGAGATGAATGACATACCTTTGAATATATATTCCTTATATCTTTGTTGTCCTCGCTTCACTCCGGTGCTCTTGTGATATTGGATCTACAATGACACAAACCAACCAAAGTGAAAGAAACAATAATATACTCAATGAAAGCTTATACATGTGATCAAGGAGTCATGTAATAAAATGAGAATGATTTTATGAGAAAGAAGCATGCCATTGTATTATATAATGTGGAAGAAAGATACAACCACATGACTTGATGTTTTTAGGTTCCTTCCAACAGTTCCTTGCTTCACACACACTTCTAATCCATAGATTCTGAGACTGTAGATATGATAGCTACTCACAATCTATCTTGACAAAGAAAATCTCAAATCCAACATACAAGCTCCAAAAAATCCAAGCTACAAAACTCAATAACAAGCCAATCTAAATTTCTCCATGAGAGCTCCTCTCCTTTTATAAGATGAAGAGGATAAGGTGAGGAGGTTAGGATGATCCCACTAAATCATGAAAGCCAGTAATATCCAAACCGTTTGGAGGCCACCTCACCATAGAAGCTTCTTCTTCTAGAAGCATTAGGAAGACACTCGTTTTTCCCATGTACAAGAATTTCTGCACCCTAGCTATAGTGCAACTTGCGGAAACTCCATAATCTAGCTTTAGAGCAAGATGTGGAAATCAAGCATCGTCGCACCCTACAGAAACTTCCTTAGTAGGTTTTTCTACAAAGGGAAATGCAACTTCTTCTCTTAGGAAAAGTTCTTCTTCCTTCTTTCTTCAGGAATTCAGGCCACTGACCCCTATGAAGGCAAAAAATAGGCTCACATCATTAACGATCATAAGGGTGATGAAAATAATGTGTAACAACTTCGTTAGTTGGTTGTCTAGGGGAGCCACGAGAGTTATACCTTGCGTGTGATAAGTATCATTACAAGGCTAAAATGGAGCCCTGCTCCTCTGTTCATAGCTTCTCCTCTCACGGGTTTTGTCACCCTGTCCACAAAGTCAATTATGGTATTTCTTCTGTGTGCATCGTTGGTCTTAGAGGTTTTCACCATCAAGAAGAGTTGACTCTAGCCTCCCTGTGTTGGTCCATAGAGAAAACCCTTGCTTCCTCAAGTCGAAGTGTTGATAGAGTAGACCATTATGGCTTGTCAGGTGTACAATTGGTAGTTATGGATTGGTGTTGTGATGTCAACATAGTGGATTACTGGTTCACCCCGTTGATTATATGACAGTGGTGTTGGTTTTGGTATCTGGTCACTACAATTGTTATTATAATTAGGTGGATAATCTCAACATTGTTAATTGGAATGAGTTGTTAAATCAAATACACAGTCGTTGTCCTTGTGTTTATTAAATTGATAACCCAACACTTTTTTTAATTGATTAATGCACAATGATTCTTCACGCTTGATGCATTAATATGAGTGGCATTCCTATACCATGAATCAATGATTACTGTAACTGTGTATTTTTAATGGCTAATTGATTATTCCAATCAGGGTGTTTATGGAATTCCATCCAACTATATATGTATGGTTATTTGATTGCGTTTTCAAGGAGGGGCACAAGTTTTACACAATGTGGTTCGATTGCAATATTGATTAATTTGGGAAATATTGTTGTTGCCTCTCTGTATTGGATTGATAGATCGGCCCGATAGGTTGAGTTAATAATACTATGACTGTGTGTTTAGAATTGTTCAATGGGAATGTTGCAATCATGGTCATTATGGAATGATTTTCCACTGTGTTTGTTATCGATATTAATTGATTGTGCCATTGGATAAGGTCACAGGTTTTTGAGCATGTTTTTATTGAAATTTGATCGATTGTTTTGAAAAATAGGGCCTATTGTTGATGCCTCTTTGTATTGGATGGATAGCCTAGAATTTTGAATGTTTAGAGTCAAAGAAAATTGGACTTGTACAGTCACAGAAATACACTTGCATTTGGTCAAATGGTTTTGTGTATCCCACAACATAGTGTGAGTTGAAGTGATGATTGTTGTCTGTGTGTTTAAATGGCAAGTCAGGATCTTGAAATTTGATATGAATTGTGGTGTCGACTGTCCACTATGTATGTTAAATGAATACTATGGTTTTTAACAGTGATAGGCACTGGTGCTGTGACAATATAACTTCCTTGAAATTCAATTTTTAAATGATTAAAAGACAAAATCGAGCATGACATTTGAGTTTATATTTGATGATTGGAATAATTCGTGGGCATTGATTGTTTTTTATGATGAACAAAGTGGAAATAGTTTACTAGTTATGAATTTGGGAATTGTTTGAAAATATTAATGGATAAATGAGAGGAGCAGAGCTACCCTATAGGCTGTTGTCGAATGCATACTATTTTTTTTTATGATACTATGTTAAATATTGGTTACAATAGTGAGAAAGTTAAATATGCAGAGTTTTTTGGACAATACCCAATAATTTTTTGGGGTCTCAGTTGTCATTTGGTTGGTGTGTTTCCTTTTGCATAATGGTTTTATGGATCACTGAATTAATTTTATGAACACTAATCTCTCTCGTTCCCTACCATTGTTTCATTTTTCGCTAATTACAACCCACTTGCCTTCCCACATTCATTTTTCACTCCATGTTCTAAAATTAATTACAGTCAAGAAAAATTTTGTATTGAAATAGTTTAAAGTCGTTGGATTACAGTGGTGTTCTTTTTGGTTGCATTACAGTTGATTGTTGTGGTATTTGAGTAGTAACCATGTTTCTTTCCCCCTCATTTTATCATTTTTTCGCTTAATACAAGCCCCTCGCATATCCCAGGACATTTTGTTCACCCCCTGCTCATTGATGACAGTTAAACAATTTTTATGGATTGGATTGCATGAGCTTGATATGTTTTTGAGCCAAAATCTATTTCGTATTTTTAAGAGTTATCATGTATGGTTGTTTAAAATACTATTTGGTAATCCATCATGCATGCAGGAATGTGTTTTTTAATCCAAGGTAGCCATGGCAGAGGCAACTGAGGGAGAGGTAATTGGAACAGAGGCCCAAGAAGGCCAAGGTTCTCCATACACTTTGATGTTGATTAACAAGAGCTAGGATAGTTGTTTCAGGGCTGATTTTTCAATTTGATTGGGCAAGGAATGGTCCAACCCAGGCCTGGAAGGCCTCCTTTCCAAGCTCCACAAGCCCCTAGTATTCTCGTGCCCCTTCATGTCTCATTACAACCCGAGGTTCCCGAAAATGATGGATGGCAAGAGATTGTCCACCCGACAGTCTCCCAACATCATGGCTGGCCCAATTTGTATTGTTAAGAACCAAATATCAATATAGCATAGAAAAACCTCAAAATAAGTACTCAATGCCTTGAAAAAGAGATAAATTCAGGTAATAAGCCTCTTTGAGGGGGCAACCTGCTTATTCCCACATAAATGCACAATTACGAGATGATTCAAAATGAAAATGTCTCCTTGGTATATATAAGAGACTAGGAGGTATAATTACAACTAATGGCATAAAGCCGACATAAATAAAATAACATTACTAATATAATATGCCCTAATTAAGGGGTAATGAGCCACTATTTAAGTCTTAACATGCCCCTCCCCTTGAGACAAGTGTTGTCTGCAACACTTGAGTAACTCTGGATGCTTCTGTATAAAAGACTCATCTTCCCAAGTGGAATCTTCAGGCGGTAGTTTCCTCCATTTAATGAGATACTATGAAATGGATCTATTCCTCAACTAGTGAATTCTTGTGCCAGTGATGGCTTCAGGCTCCAATATGATTTTTCCTTCCTCGTCAAGTTCTAGAAATATAGTTTGAATTGGTATCTTGTCACCTATAACCTTCTTTAAGCATGAAACATGGAAAACTGGGTGTACTCGTGAAGATGCAGGCAACTCTAATTTGTATGCCATAGTACCAATATTTTGCAACACCTTATAAGGGCCATAGTAATTTGGTGATAATTTATTATCCTTCTTGACTTGCTTGAAGGACATCTGTTTGTATGGTTGTAGTCTTAAAAACACCCAATCCCCTACTTCAAAACTTCTTTCACTACGATGTTGATCTACTTGTTGTTTCATACGATTATGTGCCATGGTCAGGTTATCCTTTAATATTTGGAGAACTTGTTGTTGATGCTCGATGTGATATTCCACTACTTGAACCTTAGATTTTTCTTTTAGAGAAGAAGTGATGGAAGGAGGGTGGTATCCATAGAGTGCCATAAATGATGTCATTTTTGTTGTAGTATGAAAGGAAGTGTTATACCACCATTCTACCAAGGGTAACCATTTGAACCATTGTGTTTGTTTATCAGAGAGAAAAACGGTATCCTTCCAGACATTTGTTCACTATCTCTGTTTGTTCATCAGATTGAGGATGATAGGATGAGCTATGAGCCAATTGTGTACCCAAACAAGAAAATAATTATGTCCAAAAATGTCCAGTGAAGATGGGATCTCTGTCACTTACAATAATCTTTGGGCTGCCATGTAGCTTTTGAATTGTCTCCATGAATGTGGTGGAAACTGTACTAGCTTTGAAGGGATGCGAGAGTGCACAAAAGTGTGTGTACTTGGTTAGTCTATCAACAATCACCATGATGACACTCTTTCCTTCAGACTTCGGTAAGCTTGTGATGAAATCCATGGAAACCTCCTCCCAGCACTGACTTGGGATGGCTAATGGTTGTAAAAGACCTAGGGTCTTAATTGTTTCCACCTTATTTTGTTGGCAAACCAAACATTTTTCCACAAACATTTGAACATCATTTTTAAGGACATCCCAAAAAAATTCCTTCTTGACCATATGGTAGGTTTTTAAAAATACCGAGTGCCCTCCTACTAGAGAGGTGTGCAATGCCAATAGTACCTTTTGTTTGAGTTGGGATTTCTTACATAAATATAAGCTATCTTTGTACCATAGTGAATCATTTTTCCATGTAAATGTATCTGATGTACTGGAATCCTGTTGCAGCCTTTGAATGAGAGTCCACACTTTTTCATCATTCTTCCATTCATCCCTTGCTTCTATTATCCAATCGAGTTGGATGATCAAGAAAACATAGAGAAAGGCCTCAACATCTTCATCCTTCCTTGAGAGTGCATTTGCCACAACATTTTGCTTCCCTTTTTTATAGATGATTTCAAAATCATAACCCAATATCTTGGTTATCCATTTTTGTTGTTCTTCTGAAGATAGTCTTTCTTCCAAGAAGTATTTAAGACTATCATGATCTGTTTTGACCTTGAAGTGCCTACCTAATAGGTAAGGACGCCATTTCTTCAATACATGTAGTATTTCCATCATTTCCTTCTCATAAATGGGTTTGTGTAAGTCCTTTCCCTTGAGAGGTCGACTTTCAAAATCCAGGGGCCTTCCTTCTTGCATTAGGACATCACTAATTCCATTTCCTGAGGCATCACATTCCACAATAAAGGTTTTTGTGAAGTCTGGAGTGGTCAAGATAGGAGCTTTGCAAATCGCCTCCTTAAGTTGTTCAAAATATTTAGTTGCCTCTGGAGTCCATGAAAATGAATCCTTCTTAGTTAGTTTCATTAAAGGTGTTGCTATTCTTCCATAGTGCCTCACAAACTTGCGATAGTAACCTGTCAAAACCAAAAATTGTCTAAAATTCTTTAATGTTTTGGGAATCGGCCAGTCCATCATGGCCTTAATCTTGTTAGGGTCTACCTTGACACCTTCATGAGATACAATATGACCCAAATACTCTACCTCCTTCACTCCAAAGAAACATTTGGATGGTTTGGCATATAGTTGTTGCTGCTTTAGTAGTTGTATCACCTTGTCAACATGTTGCACATGATCCTCCCAAGACTTGCTATAGATTAGTATATCATCAAAAAATACTAACACAAATTTTTGAAGGAAGGGATTGAAAATGGAATTCATCAACCATTGGAATGTGGAAGGTGCATTTGTAAGGCCAAAAGGCATGACCAAAAATTCATAATGGCCTTCATGAGTTCAGAATGTTGTTTTTGGGATATCTTCTTCCTTCATTCTAATATGATGATACCCTCAATGAAGATCCAACTTTGTGAAATAGATTGCTCCATGTAGTTCATCTAACAATTCATCAATGATGGGAATGGGAAACTTATCTTTAATAGTGATCTTGTTGAGCTCTGTATAATCTGGACACATACGCCATGAGCCATCTTTCTTGAATACCATTACCACCGGTGCAGAGTAAGATCTTTGGCTAGGTCTACTAATTCCATCCTCTAACATTTCTTCAACCATGCACTCAATTTCACTCTTCTGGGCGTAAGGGTATCTGTATGGACTGATGTTAGGAGGAACACTCCCAGGAATTAGGTGAATATCATGATCATGATTTTGAGTGGCTGGAAGACCTTTGGGAATATCTTCAAATACTTTGGAATGCTTATCAATGATCCCTTGGAGATCTAGAGGAATAGATGGCTTAGATGTTTGAACATCTAGTGAAAATAGTTGTACAATAACACCTTGATGCCCCTTTTTAAATAATTTTGTCATGCCATTAGATCTTATCACCTTATCGGGTTTCCCTGTGATACCTCTTAACTCAATTTCTTTTCCTTCCAATGAAAATTTCATGAAAAATTCTTGAAAATTAAAATCCACTGTTCCTAATGATTGTAACCATTGGATTCCTAGTAGAACATCAGCTCCACCCATGGGTATAGCAATCATTGTATTATTCATTACATATTCCCCCATAGTAAGATTGATCTTATTGCATTTTCCTGAGCAATTGATAGTTCCTCCATCTGCAATCATTACTTGAAACTCTGGTGCTGGATATACAAAGCA
>ML789822.1:352989-371712 GCA_009831015.1 Picea engelmannii
AATTCCAGCCAATGCATTACACGATATCGTGGGAGTCAACTCTTCAGATGAAATTGATTCTATGTTTTCATCTTGAGATGGTTCTTGTTCATGTTCTTGTTCTTCTTCCTCTTCACAATCTATGTAGAATAATTTCTTCTCACGGTACTTATGTCCCTTATTGTACTTGTTGTCACAATTAAAGCATAAACCCTTTGATTTTTTTTCCTCCAATTGTTGAGGTGTTTTATAAGAAGGAGCATTATTCTCTCTATAGATGTTAGGATTGGTCCTTCTAGTAGCCATAGCCATATTTTTACTTTCAACATTTCTTGCCACCCTAAATGCATTCTCCAATGATTTGGGTTCCCAAAGGTGAACCTCATGTTGAATGTCATCTCTTAAAGTTCCTATGAATACATCAATCAAGTGCTCATCTGGAATATCTGTTACCTTTATATTCAATCTTTGGAAGTTCTCAATGTGATCTGTAACTGAACCCTTTTGCTTGAGATTTATCAATTGGCTAAAGAAGGTATTGATCCTTGTATCCTCATAGTGTGCTATCATTTCTTCCATGAAAATTGTCCAAGTAACGAGTGATTTGCGAGAACACATCCATTTATACCATACAAATTGATTGGGTTCTAAATATAAAGAACCAATTCGTACCTTTTGTGTATGTGGCACATTATGTAGATCAAAGAATTGCTCCATCTGAAGTATCCATGTGATAGGGTCCTTTCCATCAAACTTCCTCATATCGATCTTAGGAACATGGTTGGTCTTCAACCCAAAGTTAGAGCTTTTCCATTCTTGATTCACCTTCCTTGTGTCCTCATGATGAATTTCATGGGATACATTTTCACTTTCAGGTGTCCCCTCTATTACAAAATTTTTCAATCTTTCCATGAAACCATCCATCTAGGCCTGCAACTTAGCTTCCATCTCTTGTAGTTCATATTTTGTTACTATATTCTTTTGTAAATCATTTATGTCCCTACGCATTTCTTCACCTTCAACAAGAGTCCAATTAGGATTGTCTGGAGGCTTATTTGGTGTAGAATTTCCCTTTTTTGGGTGGCATGTTGGCCAAGTATCACTTTTGAACCTTGATTTTGAGGTGGTTCTACTAGACAATCTTTCTTCTACTGTATCTTCAATGTTTCATCCCTTCTAGGTATGAAACTTTATTTTTTGTAGTTCTCTGATATTTCTTCTCTGCAATGCCATAGGTCTGATCAAAATTGGATGTGCCAAGTGAAATTTACAGTAGCTTCCCCACAACTTGTTGATTTTTGGCATTTTCAGAAGATATCACTTGTATAGCGTGCCCCGCACAAAATAATTGATATACAATTCTGAAACGCGTACAGAAATACTACCGACTTTCCACTATCCAATGAAACTAGTCTCACTCAATTTGGATACTCTAGGAAGATGTTACGATTGTTTTACCTGTAACACCTTATTGAGACTAGTCAGATGCCCTATCTTCCACAAGGTGTATCTACAAATGTAAGATGACCCAGAAGATGAAATTTTTACCATAGATACCTTACTAATTTTTGTGAATATCCTATGGAGTTTAGGGTCTGAAACATTACAGAAAAAAAATTATAGCGAAAATTCCGCAATGACTCAGTTCAGGAAGATTCCAGAACCCTATATTGCACAGGCTGTATATCCAAAAGTATAAGGTCTCAGGATCTAAAATTTTAACCCAACGTACCTTGATTCGTCTACTAAATACCCTCCAAGCCATTCCTTCTGAAACATTGTAGAAAAATAGTTATAGCAAAAATTCCAAGGTGTTGCAGATGTAGCAGTGAAACCCCAAGACCTTGAGCTCTGGTACCATATCTTAAGAACCAAATATCAATATAGCATAGAAAAACCTCAGAATAAGTACTCAATGCCTTGAAAAAGAGATAAATTCAAATAATAAGCCTCTTCGAGGGGGAAACCTCCTTATGCCCACATAAATGTACAATTACAAGATGATTCAAAATGAAAATGTCTCCTTGGTATATATAGGAGACTAGGAGGTATAATTACAACTAATGGCCTAAAGCTGACATAAATAAAATAAAATTACTAATATAATATGCCCCAATTAAGGGGTAATAATCCACTATTTAGGGCTTAACATGTACCTACCTACTCCCCTGCCTATTAACCCCATTGTCCAAGTTGCACCTGTTCCCTCACCATTTCAGTCCTCTCATGCTAGAAAAAGGTTAAGAGCTGAGGCCCACCATGCCCTTGACAAAGGAAAAACCACTGGTTCCCCTTCCCCACACTCCAACGGATTTGATAAATCTGTGTCTTCCTGGATGCATTTGAGGGATGATTGTTCTCACGTGATCAATGAGATTAGGCCTAAAGGCTCAACACATCCAAAGGAAAATATAGAGAAATCAAAGGGTGACAACATCTATCAAGGAAAGATTGCATCTCAGAGTGGGAAATATGGCTTTTGAGTTTTTTTTTATTCTATCTATCTGATTCTATTGTTGATGACAGTTGACTTTAGAATTTTGGGACAACATATTTTATTGTTGCATATATGAGTAATGCATTTTTGAAAATAATCTCAAATATCAATGAGCTAAATTTTCAAATGTTAATGTGATGAGGGGAATCACAAGGAGGGATTTTTTGCTTAACTAACTAGTTATGTTATGATTGTTATGAGATAAAGGTAGTCACAAGGGGTCCCACCTACTAGTTATTATTTATTTAAAACCCTTATTATGATTTTTTTTTCTCCCCTTAACTAAAAAATTGGTTGAGTTTTAGTTAACTTAACTAATGAGTTGGTTCAACTACTCCAACCAATTCTAATTTGATTAAAGGAAATAGAAAAGGGAGGAACAAGAGGAGTATAGAAGGAGAAGCATACTAAGGTTTTCTCTTTGAGTTTATGTTGAGATAGTTCATCTTTCATTCATTCCTTAATTTATCACAAGCCTAATTTTCTTTTACGATAGCAGGTTCTTATTGTAGACAACAACATTCAGGGATGAATTACATCATTCAGACACTTGTTTTTCAGAGGTGTTGATCTATCTTTGATAGTTTGTGTAGACTTGTATGTTTGTGAATTAGTTTTCATGACTGAAAAAGGTTATTGTGTAGAGTCGAGTGGGAAGCAATCTGTGGCAAGATCATCCAGCTTTTAGAGTTTAGTTTTGGTTGTCTGTCAAAGGACCTTTTGTATGTTCCATCAAGGTGTCTAAGTTTGACTTTGGTATGGAATTTTTGTATGAGATTTTGTAAATAAAATGACTCTTTGGTGAATTGGAATGAAATACAGGATTTCTTTATGTATCATCTGTCTTGATTATCATCTTGGTGTCTTACTTCTTTCTCTACACTTGTTTTCAACAACTGTTATATTCATAAAATTATATTAAAATGAATTTTTCAGCAAGCTTTTATTTGTGAAAAAGACTATCTGAAGCACTTGTAATTGATACTTGTGAGTTAGGATTTTATATTTGATGGCTATAAACCTAGGGTGACATTCCCGTCTATTTTTCTTTAGCCAAGAAAAATCTAAAAATGCTTGAGTAAGATCATTTCATATATTTTCCTCAACATTTATTTGGCGACCATACTGGAGAGATATTTGATATCTCTCTTGTTAATGTTTATACTCGTTTTCCATCGATACATCTATTTTTCTGATATTGATTCTTTGACTGTTTTATTTCTTAATGACTGTGCTTGTTCCAAGACCAAACCAACATTTCTTTCAATTTGTTTAACACCATTTTAGACACTGCCAATACCCATGTTGAGCTTAATCATTCTTGGGCAGCAATTGAACGAGATATTAGTGCTCAATAAATATTGGAAGCTAGACATAGATAGCCTAGAAATCATCAATAACCTTCTTGTTTCTTCAATTTTGGCCTTTATTTCATGTCCTTAGACTCTTGTGCTTCTAGAAGAAGAAGAGGCTTATCACCTGAAGTCAATCCTATTGCCGAAATAGGAAGAAGGAACATTATGTTATCTTCTTAACAAAGTGATTTAAGGAGAAATTTATCTAATTCATCCATTTTTTATTTCTTTCCCTCATCTATCATCTAGAAGATGGAATCTAGTGGTGGCTCTGGCGGCACTAGAAGTGCTTCCTCTTCTCAGTCTTCATCATCATCAGTGATTGGTAGCTTATATAGCCACCATATCCCTGTCCAATCTACCACAAATCCCACCAAAGTCATTAAAAAGTATGGGCCTTTTCAGTTCAAAGAAGATGCCACAACCACACTGTGGCATGTGTCATCTCCTCTTAACCTAACACTTTCTACTCGTCCCCTTCCTAAATTTAAAGAGCATCTTCCTAGGTTTTCAGGAAATAACATTGTCACTACAAACAAACACCTGGTGGCATTTTCTAATGCTTTTCATAACATAGGATCTAATGACAATGATACTTGCATGCGCTTATTCGTAAATTCCTTGGAAGGAAAGGTCGGGGATGACTTCTTTGAACTTCCTCCTAAGATTCCATATACTTGGGAGGAGTTAATCTATTGGTTCATATACACTTATGGGCACTCTAAAATCCCAACCGAGAAGTTAAGGGAATGAAATAACGTCACCTATAAGGATGGTGAGACCATCAAGTATTTCAACTTGCATTTCACCAAGTTATACAATCAAATTCCCGAACTTATCTGCCCCCAGAACCAAGACGCTTTCATGTATTACTACAATGCATTACCTCCCCCCTACCATCATAGGCTCAAGGAAAAATCCATTGATAATCTTGGTTCTTCTCTGCATTCTTGTTCATAGTATGAAGAACAACTTGAAATAACTGGTCTTCCCCAGGGAGAGTCGGTTAGACAGATAGACATGTCCACCATTTTACATCTAGTACACGACATGAACAATCATATGATAGTATATGAGTGGAAAGAAAATGTCTCCCCTCTCACCCCTGGATATTCATCCTCTTCAGCACCCCCCTTTAGAAGTCTAGTGGAAAGTAATTTTCATCCTAAAGCTACCTTGCCTCAAAGTTGGTGTAACTTCTGCGAGGAACACCACAAGGAAACCACATGTGAGGTAAAGAAGAGTTCTAGAGATAAGATCTTTGGTAAGAGATCCGAAGATATTATCATTGTCCTATATTTTGCAGAGCCAGAAGAAGTCATGGTTATCAATACTAGGAACAAAGCCTATGATCCCAAGGGAAAATTTGATCCTCCATGCAGTTTTTCTAGCCCGAGATCATCCTCACCTGCTGCTACAATCTAGGTTCTTAAAGTTCTTGAGATTCGAGGAATTACTCCCCCTCTCCCCTCTTCCAAATAAAATATATTGAATCAGTTGGCTAACATCAAAGCAGATGAAACCCTTCTAGACATGGTTGTCATCCCTAAACAACAAATGCATCTGAAACAATTCATGGAAGGAAAAGCTCCTGTTGTATCCAATCTTTTCGAAGAGGTAAATGAAGATGATTCTACTGTAAATAAAGTAGGTGTACATAACTCTAGATATCCTATAAAAAATCCCCCTTTTTATATTTTTGTAAAGATTATGGATAAGATTTCCCATTGTTTCCTCATTGATGGAAGTTCGGGCCCAAGTGTGATGTTGAAGGTTATTATCAAAGAGCTAGGCTTGTCTTGTACAAATGAAAACGCCAGAAGCATGCTCTCCTATAATAGTCTACAAAAAACAACCATAAGCGAGATTAAGGATGTGACCTTGGTTCTATGCACTCATCCTGAAATAAGGACAGGCCTCAACATTCAGGTAATTGATATGCCTATAAGAAATTACTTGATTATCTTAGGAAGAGATTGGAAAGCCTTAACAGGTGGGTACCTCTCACTCAATGGGACGCATTTATCCATGCCTTGGAATGGTAAGACAATTATATTCCTTAGAGAGAGAAGGATTTCACCCTACATAGAGAGTGTTACACAATCTAGTGTAAACTATATCAAAGAGGACCTAGGTGTGCATTCCATTTTTGCTGAGGAGGATAATATTCATTTGGAACAAATCAATTTAGATGATGATATGTGGAACATGCACTTTGATGGTTCACACTCTAATAAAGGTAATGGGGATGGAATTATCTTGGTTTCCCCTACAGGAAAAATTCATAATTTGTCTTACACGTTAGAGTTTTCTTGTACAAACAATGTCACTGAATTCAAATCTTTATTATTAGGCATTGAAAACGCCTGTAATCTTGGTTGTAGTCACCTTTCAGTTTTTGGAGATTTTGAGCTTGTTTTGAACCTGATACGTAAGATATGCTCTCCTAGCAACAAGTTGATGTAACGATACACCCAAACTGTCTGGGAGCTTATCTTGAACCTTTTATCTTTGAAAATCACTCATGTTAAGAGGGAGTTGAATTCAATGGTTGATCGGTTCGCTACCTTTGTGACTTCTCCTAATCAACAAAGCTTTCCTCACAGGCTTGATTGTTCTTTTTCAATCTCTATATTGTCCATATATCCATGACAATGTAGAATCTTGGCAGACCCTCCCTAACGATGGGATCATTTATACTTTCATTCAATATGAACCTCTCAAGCCCGAGGAAATTATATCTATAGAAAAAATAAGATTCATGAGGGTTTGACTCCTCTTGAGAGTTCGTTTTCATCGAGTGATGTAGGAAATAAATAAAAATAGAAATAAGAGGAGTTACGAAGGAGGGTGGGTGAAACCATCCCCTTGAACATTGGGGCACTCGAATCTTCAAGGAAATTTAACATATGTACCCAATGTTCTGATAAGGAATAAATGAAGATTGCGAAGATACTCAGTGGATTTCAAGAGGTTTCTTCTTGGTTGTATAAGGATCTTCATGGTTTTGATCTTGGTCTTTTACAAAATGATATTCCCATCAAGGAAAGAATGAAACCAATTATGCAAGAACAAAGATCTATTAACTCTACATTTAAAGCAACTTTTCAAAGGGAGTTGGAATTTTTTTTAAGGGTTGGGATTATTTTTTTCAGTTCAACCTGAATGGGTTTCCAATCGGGTACCTCCTTCAAAGACCACTGATCATATTGGAACCTGCATTAATTTCCACACTCTCAGTCAGGATGTTATCATAACTCCTTTTCCTCCTCTCAACATCGGAATAATTCTGCAGCAAGTTGTAGAGTTAGTGTCGAGGCCCTTACTTGACATTTTTTTGGGTTTCATGAAAATCACAGTAAAAGTGATAGATGCTTACAAAACCACTCTTATCACTAGTTGGGGTACCATGTATTACAAATTCCATCTTTCTTTATTACTTGATGCAATTACTGCTTTAAAAAAAACTATACACACAACTCTTGATGAATTGATCAACATCCATGTCTACCTTGATGATCTAATCATCTACATTAAAGGCCTGATAATTACCTCAGAGTTCCAAGTGTTATTTCTGAATCCTTTCAAAAAATATTTTGTCTTGGATACTAACTCTTACATTCTAAGAGATCTACAGGAGCAATCGTTTTCATACAACACTAATGGTTCTCATTTGAAACATTACGAGGGACCAACGTGAAAAGTTCTAATGTTGTTTGGATTTTCTGTATACTAGTAGCTAGATTTTATTTCATTTTGTGCTTCTCTTTTCTAATTTACTGTAGTTTGACTTTTGCTTGCTGTGTTAACACTTTCCTTCTTTTTCATTTCTGTCTTTTATTGCTACTATTTTAATTTTTGAAATTTTACTTCTGTCATGATTTTATTTCCTGTCATTTTTTAGTTAATTTGGTCGAAATAGGATGTTGGATCAATTTTGCCACTGTGATGCACCTACGAAACATTATTAGTCAATAAAAATAAATATTACATGACTTTCATGATGTCTCCTCTAAAGGAACCCTTGAAATTGTTATATATTTCCACAGTTGTCTTATAAAGAATTGGTTATCTCCCGCTTCTTCTTGCCATTTATTCATCCATTGAGATTTTTAAGAGCAAGTCTAAAAATTTTCTCCTTGAAGTTAAGAGAATATTCAAGTTTACTGATTATGCATACAGTGGTAAAACACCTCATACTTAACACTTTTCATGAGTTATTCCCAAATTCCCGATCATTTTTCCATTAAATCCGCTCACTTCCCCCTGTTGCATAATATTCATGGCTATATCTCCTTAATCT
The DNA here is from genome assembly GCA_009831015.1 of Picea engelmannii. Lineage (NCBI taxonomy): Eukaryota > Viridiplantae > Streptophyta > Pinopsida > Pinales > Pinaceae > Picea > Picea engelmannii. Next base: position 361,124 of record ML789822.1, read on the forward strand.
GTTGTTCTTGGTTTATGAAACCATGATTTCTGAGTTCTAAATCTGTTGAAAAAAAAATTCCATGTGGAGTCACCAGTTTGTTGATGATTAAAATCGCAACGAAGTTTTGCTTGCAAAGTGTTGTTGAAGCCTATTATTATAAAAGCTAAATAATACTAGTAGGTGGGACCCCCTTGTAGATTAGATATAATATTTGTCTCTTATTTGATGTTGTGCCATTGTTCGACACTGCTTACATGGTTGATGAGATCTTATTGGGGATGGATTGGGCTTATCATGTGTTGGTTCTATGTGCAACAAGTGAATGTTGGGTAAAGCATGCTATGTTCTTTTCTGAGAACTAATCACATGTTATGATTGCTTATGTTATCCATTGCTACTATTGCTATCTGTTCTTGGACTCGCTACTTTGACACCTGGACAATAGACATGTTAATAATAATACTAAAGAGCAATTGGAGAAAGGAAAAATCAATGTAAACAAATGCAAAGGGAAGGAATTAAACTATGCTATATACTACTCTACAAGCATTGGAATTTAAATGGTTGTTGTTAACCCTAGAAATAAGCTAATAGTTATGAAATTTGATTGAGTTATATGAAATGGTGATTTATGTTATGGCATAAGTTTGATGTGGTTCACACTATTGGTTTTAGTGGGTGATGGTTTCGATATATGGCTTAATTAATTGAGTTAATGGGAAGCTTACTGGTGTGTACTAAGGAATTAATGAACTGGGAATGAAGGTGACATGCATTTACTACACATCACCCTTACTCCTTCCACTAGACGCCACCCTTATCAGCTATTGTTCAACTGTGTTGTATGTGGTTATGCTCCGAATTTCAAGTAGAGTAAGAACCGCTCGACCAACTTGCATTTTAAGGTGCTTTTGATTATAGGTATGCCTTTTTTTTGCCATCCATTAGTCTGCTTTGGTTATGAAATAGATATTGGCTCAGATGTATGGGTTTGTGCTTTCCTTAAGTATGGAAACTATATAAAATGGTGATTTTTGGAATTAATCTTTGGTGGTTTTCAGTGCAATAGTGTTTGGAGTCACAGTGTTATTGGTCGTCCTGAGTGTTAGCAGCCATAGAGGCTCTCTATCATCCTTACTGGTTTTAGTTGGAGGGTTTTGTTCATCTATAATGATTGGTTTTCTTCACGCATTTGTATCCAATACCCAATCTTGGAATTTATGGGATTTAATGGGTTTGAAATGCTTGGTGTCACTGTGCATTATTCACTTGGGCATTGGGTTGTTCATGCTACTATTGGTCGTGTAGTGGGTTATATTGCTTCTTCCTGTCTCTTCTTCATATGAGCGTCGTTAGTTGGATGGTTGGGAGAGCCATGAGGGTTATACCCTGTGTGTGCTAAGTATCATTACAAGGCCCAAATGGAGCCTTGCTCCTCTGTTCATAGCTTCTCCTGTCATGGGTTTTGTCACCCTTTCCACGAATTCAATTATGGTATTTCCTGTGTGTGCACCATTGGTATCAGAGGTTTTCACCATCAATATGAGTCAACTCTAGCCTCCCTATGTTGGTCCACAGAGAAAACCCTTGCTTCCTCAAGTTCGAGTGTTGATAGAGGATACCATTATGGAATGTTAGGTGTACTATTGGTATTTATGGATTGGTGTTGTGAAGTCGATAGAGTGGATTACTGGCTCACCCCATTGATTATATGAAAACGATGTTAGTTTTGGTATCTAGTCACTGCAATTGTTATTATAATTAGGTGGATAAGCTCAGCATGGTTAATTGGAATGATTTGTTAAATCAAATACACATTCGTTGTCCTTGTGTTTATTAAATTGAAAACCCAACATTGTTTTTAATTGATTAATGCATAATGATGCTTTGTGCTTGATGGATTGGTATGAGTGGCGTTCCTATAGCATGAATCAATGATTACTGTAACTATGTGTTTTTAATGGCCAGATGATTATTGTAGTCGGGGTGTTTATTGTATTTCCATCCAAATATATATGTATGGTTATTTTATTGCATTGTCAAGGAGGGGAAAAAGTTTTACACAGTGTGGTTCGATTGCAATATTGATTAATTTGGGCAATATTGTTGCTGCTCTTTGTATTGGATTGATAGCTCAGATTGATAGGTTGAGTTAATAATACTATGGTTGTGTGTTTTAGAATTGTTCAATGGGAATGTTGCAATTGTGGTGATCATGGCATGGTTGTCCACTATGTTTCTTATCGATATTAATTGATTGCATGTAATGTTCCCCAAATTTAGAAAATTAAAAAAAAAATCTTAGGGGCATTAAACTCCTTCTCTTTCAAAAAACTTACCGCGAAAGACTTACAGTTAATGTATATAGGTAATTGTCGTCACTAATTATTCTGCAATGTTATGTCTTTATTAGTTATCAATAAGACTAATTGATGCTATAACTAACCAATTTTCTTTCTAAGTTTTTCACACTATACATAAAATTCTATACATAAAGGTCAAGGTACATTTTTCTATACCCTAGTCTCTCAGATATCTAAAGATTAATAAAGGTTAGTAAAAACATATTAGCCTTATACTATTGGCATTCCTATACATACTAGTATTACAATATTTCCCATATGTATTATTATTTATATTACATATAAGGCATTTAGAGCTATCTCCACATTATGCATAAACATTCACATTAGCAAACAAAGGAGACCCCACGAGAAAATACCATCACCCTTGAGTATGGTCGCAGCTTGTATCCTATAGGGTCTATATGTTTATACTTTGAGTTTTAAAACATGTTTCTTCAACCATAGGATTTGAGGCTTTAATATAATGTGATTTTACATTTCTTTTACTTGGCCAAATACTAGGCCTTGTGGGCACTGGTTGCAATTAAGATTTTGATTATCATTAACATGTTGTGTCACCCGAAGTACTAATCACTAAATACCTGTTAGTCAGCTGACCACAAGTTGGGAACCATTACAATTTCGCCAATGAAATGGTTACCCCTCCTAACTGATAATCTGGTAGGCCTCCCAGGTAACACCATCGACTGGATGAGAGGGGGTGATATTTGGGGGGAAGGACATGACCCTACTTAACTGCATTTCATACCCTGCAATAAATTAGCATGAAGTTGGAATAGGAGTGTCATACGTGAATTTAAGTTTCCTATCTAACCCATTAATGGTCACCTGCAACAGTACCCCAAGAGTTACCTATTGACCACTATGACCAATGCAGACCGACCACCTCTTCCATGTCACATGATATGGTACTAATCCATATCCTTCAATAAAACCCCTCTGGAAATATCGAGATAGGTCATTGTAACATTTTCCTATGGAGTAAGTTGGGCGTTTTTTCCCTACGTGATATATGTTCCTCCATTCTTGTCACGCACAGTGGTATGTCCGGTCCTGGGTACTGGTAGGGGAGCTCTAGGCGTTCCATGCTCCTACTGCACTGATCAGGTAAGAAACAAAACATGCACCCGCACTTTGCATTAGTATGAGAACTGGTTATTGTTTTTCTAGATAGTTATCATAATGGTCCATCCCTTTGGTTTTCGGTCAAGTTTTATAGCATTCTTAAGGGTTTGCATATCCCTGGTTGTATCACGGTACCAACCCTTCTCTAAAATTCGTTTTCCTTTCATTTCTTCCCTATCATTTGGTTGGAAGCTTCCCTTCTCATTAAAATGTAACTCACTGGAATAATTCTCGAGTCATGGATAGTTAAGAAGAAACATTCTACAATAGTGTTGGCTTATGGTTTTACTTCTCCTTTGAGGTAGACATTCACTTCTTCAAAGTCCATTATCTCGAAATTTTTTGCTACATAGGCGGTTTCCAGTTATTATTTGAGGATAGTTCCAAAATATTAGGGTTCTGGCAACCGACAATACCTTTAGTCATTACCCTAAGGTGTAACTTGGTATTTGTTTCGAAAATGCTCACGGAATACCTTTCGTTTACAAAACCGGTGGTTAACTTTTATTAAAGTTGCTCCTAAATAAATCCAATGCGAGTGTTCCTGTGTAACCCATAATTTTCCTCGCGAGGGTTCTCTATCAAGAATAAGGGATTCACTTTTTGTTTCTTTGACTTATTCTTGGTTGTCCCCTACTCTGTTCTCTGTAGGTTCCAATTTGGTTTAGAATGTTATACTCGGATTCCAGGTTGTGTAGTCGTAGGTCAAATATGTAACTATGGTGAGGATTTCTCGACTGCTATGTAAGATTTGTTTAAATCAAGGATTATTCTATTCATCATGTTCATACCTGTACAAGCACAGTTACAAGGTTAATATTCCCACTGTGTAAATTATTTCAAATATTAATGAGCTTAGTGAATTTTAACATTGTTCTTCGTTCTGTAAATCCGGTCATTAATTTGTCTAAAACCCCGCATTTCATATGTAGAAAGGAATAGGGATTTAGGTAATCCAGAACCCTCGTATGGTTTCGTTGATCTTTGTCATCAATCTTGTAATTCTTTTGTAAATATGAGGGAAAAAATATCCTAGAACTATCTGTGATCCAGATTTGTGCATTCTTTGTGGAGTATGTTTCATATTGTATGCTATTTATGATTCTAGGTGTACGATTTCTTCTTTCTTATTTATTTTCCTAAAAAGATTGATTAAAGTTTGATTACTATAATCTATTGATGGGACCCTTATTTAACTGCAAGGGTAACCATAAGGTGATCCTTAGCCCACTCCACCCATTTGGTCTATCGGTGACTTTCTAACTAATGCGAAGAGGGAAAATGACATTTTCTCCCAGAACCGCAAGCCAAGTGGAATATTTATATTCATCTGGGTTGCTTCTCTTGAAATCATTTTTCCCTGGTAATTATTCTACATTTCGTCTTTGAATTATATTTATTGTAGACTTAGCAATAATTAAAATTCTTCTTGATTTCCTTACAGGTCTGCGTGCATTCGAAGTCTCTGGAGTTTTGGACAACCTCCTGTGCAAAAGGTACTCGAGTTTCATTTTTACAGCACACTTAAATTTTTTAACCCAGGTTCTATTCAAAGAAACAATTCTGTCCTAGAATACAGATATCGTGGGAGTTTATACCAAACTCCTGTAATGACTGGTTAAATGTGTATTCAATTTTTAAAGAAAGATAATAGGGAAAAACCCCTACTAAATGAGATTTCACTATTAGAGATTTATAAACGCAATATTGTGTAGAATTGAAGACTCACTTGATTAATTGTTCATCTTTGGAACATGTAATAAGTTTTAGGTATTTGAGTTACAATACTTTTCTCTTGCACTATTGAAATGAAACATGACTGCGTTTATTTGCTCCAAGCTTGTCGATATACAATTCTTCTATTCTTCTTATTAATAGAGTTTGCAGATGTCCTTTCATCCATATGAATATCGTGGTTAACTCTAAACAGTCTCTGCACTGTGAATTGGTATTAATTACAACAAAAAAACTTCCTTTATAGTTTAATATGAAATAATTAAATTGTACATTGTCATTGCATAGTCTTAATAATGTGAGATTTGCTTGAATTTCTCTTGTGTCCAAGCCTTGATAAAAATTGTTGTATGAATAATTTAGATGTTGATCATTTCTCAAATCTTGTACATGTATCTTGCACACACACACATAATGTAATTTCATACCAAGTCTCGTTTGGGAAATTGCATTGTATGATATTCTTGACCAATTAATATATCTCTTTGTATTTATCTACAACAATATAGGCAACTACTATCCCTTCAGTTGGTTTCCTATACGTACACAATCCCATGTGTATGATGTTAGGATTAATAGAGTATTGAATCCATTTAACTTAGATGCATATCCTAATATATTTCTATAATTCAATTCCATTTCCATCTAAGATACATAGAAAGTTTACTCAACGCATACAATTAAAATGTAAGATTTTATCCTACAAATTATTCCGTTCCACCAGTAAATTAATAAATAGAACAATTCATCCAGAATTAAACAGTTATATTCTATCATCCATTAATTCAAAATAACATTCAATCAGAGAAAGAGTAGATAGACATATCTGAAAAGTTGTCAAACGAAAAATGGAACAACCAAGTTACTTCCAACCTTAGAATGAAACAACCAATCTACTTGCTCTGTTCACCCCCTATCTTGATCATGAATCCATGAGAGCGAATTTCAGAACTCCTCCTCAGCTATAGTCCTTTAGTTTTTAAGAAAACTTCTCCTTGCTTCACACACATCAAATAGTGGTCATAACAGGAAGTGATCTTATTTTCCCTAGCATACTTGGCAGTGTCCTCCCTCCTCCCATATGCTATATATGCCCAAAGCATTTGTGCCTAGGTCTTTTCCCTTTGGGAATTTTCACATCTTTACAAATCCTTGATATTTAGGGGGTGCCAATGGCCAAATTCCTGATTTTCCACTTGTAACATTCATCCCTAAGGTATTTCCAACATGTTCCCCACTCATGGATTCATGGTCAGTTGATGTCAACTTGGGTGTTCCATTTGTGCATCACTAATAAATCTAAAAATATTTGTTTTTTACAAGTGTCATAGTCAAAGAGTTTGTTCGGAAAAATCAAATCTTTTCCCAACATTCATAATCATAATTTACAATCAACCAAATTCGAAATTATGAATTTCCATAAATGGCAATAATTTTCAAATTTCAAATTTACCAAAAACGGAAATAAATTCCTAACTATTTCTGAGACTTAAAAATAATTTATTTTTGGGGATGTTACATCCTTTCCCCCTTCAGTACAACATTGTCCTTAGTGTTCATCCCTTTCTCAGAACAGGGTTGGATGATATTTCTACAAATATCCCTCCAACTAACAAGTGGCCTCTTCAGGACTAAAGGGCTTCCATTGCACTTTTACTTGGGCAACAACTCTGTTTCGTAGTGCTATTTCTCTCCTTTCCAAAATGCATAGAATTTACTCTTGGAACTCGCCTTCTCGTTCCACCTGCACCAAGTTCCAATTGATCATATTACTAGGATCACGAAGATAATTCTTTAACAATGAAACATGGAATACATTATGAATTTTCAGATTTGTAGGAAGTGCAAGTTGATATGCCACGGGTCCAATTCGAGCTAAGATTTCGAAAGGGCCACAAAACTTGGGTGCCATCTTGAAACAATTCCCTAGCTTTAGTGAACTTCTTCTGGCTTTGACCTTTAAATAAACGTGGTCTCCCACTTGGAATTCCTGGTGTCTTCTTTTCAGGTCTATGTAACTTTTCTGTCTGTCCTATGCTTCTTTTAAATTCTGTTGTACTTTTCTTACCGTACTCTCCATTTCCTAGAGCATTTCTGGTCCTACCATGAGTCTGTCAACTAGGTTATCCCAGTTAATCGAGGTTGTACACTTTCTTCCGTATAGTAGTTCGAAGAGGCTCATCTTATCTGATGTTTGGTAACCATTGTTGTACGCAAATTCCACCAAGTATAGGTAGTCTTCCCACTTGTTTGGTTTTGTCCTTACGAACATTCGTAGCATATATTCCACGATTTGATTTTTTTCGTTCGGTATGCCCATCCGTTTGTGGATGATAACTAGTGATGAAATTCAAGTTAGTATTTAACCTTGCAAACAATTCTTTCCAAAACGTAGATGTAAATTTTACGTCTCTATCTGAAATCACCATTTTAGGAATACCATGTAGTCTAAAATTTATTTCATGAATATTTTAGAGATGTTAATAGATTTAAAACTAAACTTTACAGGAATAAAGTGTGCATAATTACTAAGATTATCAATTACTACCATAATTGAATAATTATGATTTGGATTTCTAGGCAAACCTGTAATAAAATCCAGTGATATAGTCTCCCATTTCCATTCCAACACAGGTAGAGGCTGCAACAGGCCGGTTGGGTGCTGGTGTTCAACTTTCACCTGTTGACAATCTTGGCACCTAGATAAGGATTTTTCTTTTTTGCCCTTCATATTAGGCCAATAAAATAACTTCATTAGTGTTGTCACTGTTCTCTTGTATCCCGGATGACCATAATATGGTTTTTTATGTACTTCATCTAAAATTGTTAACTTTAATTTAGTAGAATCTGGTATGTATAATCTATTTTTAAATCTTAGTAGACCATTTCTATCTAAACTCCGATATGTTTTGTTTAAATTTTCTGCATTATTTCATAAATCTGGCACTGTTTTAGTGTAATTTTCATCATTATTACTTGCAGCCTTTATCCTCTTCTCAAGATCACTTTCATCCCTGCTAATGTTCATTTCAAACAACCCATGAGTTCTTCTACTTAGGTCATCAACCACCTTGTTTTCCTTACCCTTGATGTGTTTTAACTCAAAGTCGTATTCGCTTAAGAAGGACAACCATCTTGCTTTCCTTGCGTTAAGGTTTGGTTGACCAAAAAAAATTTTTACCCCACTATTATCAGTCAATAACAAAATATTTCTTCCCATTATATAGTGTCACCACATCTTTAAAGCGTGTATTACAGTTGCTAATTCTAAGTCATGAGTGGCGTAGTTTCGTTTGTGCTCCTTTAGTTTTCGGGATTCATAAGAAATAACATGTCCTTCTCGAGTTAGGACACCACCTAGACCTTCTTTACTCGCATCCACACAGATCGTGAAGTCTTTGTCCGAATCTGCTACCTTTAAAATGGGTGCAGTTGTTAACAATTCCTTTAACTTGATAAAATCGTCCTGGCATTTCTCTTACCAGTTAAACTTGGTTCCCTTATTTTGTAATGATGTGATATGGTATGAAATCTTGGAGAATCCCTCTATAAATATGCGGTAATATCCAATGATTCCCATGAATGACCAGATGTCCTCTACGTCCTTAGGGATCAGCCATTCCATGATGGCTCTTATTTCTCAGGATCGACTGCAATACCTTATTCAAATATTATGTGTCCTAGGTACTGTATTTTCTTTTGATAAAAGTCACACTTGTCGAATTTAGCATACATTTTGTGTTTTCTTAAAGTTTGCAGTACTATCCTTAGGTGTTCTTCGTGTTCTTCTTCCGTTTTAGAATACAATAGGATATCGCCAATAAATACCAAAACAAACTTATACAAGTACTGAGTGAAAATGTTGTACATTAAAAACATAAATGTTGTTGGTGCGTTAGTGAGACTAAACGGTATAACATCAAATTCGTAATGGCCATATCACGTTCTGAATGTTGTTTTACTTATGTCTTCATATTTTATTCTAAACTAGTGGTAACCAGATCTTAAATCCAATTTAGAAAAAATCTTTGTCCCACCTACTTGATCAAACAAATCATTGATCCTAGGTAAGGGGTATTTGTTTTTAATCATCATTTTGTTTAATTGTCTATAATCAATGTATAATATTAGGGTTCCTTCTTTCTTTTTAACAAAAAGGACTAGTGCTCTCCATGGTGAGACACTTGGACGAATGTATTCCTTGTCCAACAATTCTTGTAGTTTAATCTTTAATTGTGTTAACTCGGGTAAACTCATTCAGTAGGGCACCTTAGATATATGAGCTGAACCAGGTAGTACGTCGATAGAAAAGTCTATCTCTCTCCTTGAGGGAAATTAAGGTATCTCATCAACAAAAACATCTCTAAAATCATGCAAGACGACAAAATCCTCTAAACTTGGTTGATTTGCTTTTTCCAACAGATTTGTCATTTGGATAGCATAAATTTGACAGCCTTTTCTCATGCACTTCTTAAATTGCATTGTTGAAATCTGCCTAAATGATATTGGTTTTCACAAGCCTTGAATTGTCCTAACAATGTCATTTTTGTCTTTATACTTGAGTGAATTTTCATAACAATCTAAAACTGCTTTATTCCTTTCTAACCAGCCCATTCCAATAATTATGTCATAAGACCCTAACGATAAAATGTTCATATTTGTTTTTATCTTTTGACCACCTAAACTAAACTCATAGTTGGAAATAAAATCAGATACTTTTCTTTTTGTCCCTGTTGCTAGTTGTACTAGCCAAGATTTTGCAAGTTTTGTTTTATTAATTTTGTTGGAATCCACTACACTAGGAGCAATATAACTCAACGTGGCTCCAGGATCAATTTAAACAGAAATGCGAGTATTGCTAATTTTACCTTCAATTTCCACTATAGTGGACTGGTGATTATCTTGTCGGCCATCCACAACTACATTTATCCGATGTAAAATTCTGCACACATCTCCCACTGTGGAGGCTTTCTATAGCTTGTGAACCACATTCCTAGATGCTGAAGTCAAACGTGGATAGTTCCTCCTTAAGTGAGGTTCTCCACATTCCCAACATTTTAACGGTTCCCTGGGGCTATCCCAAAACTTCTTTGTGCTTAGATTGGTTGGTTTACCACCTCCTTGTGTATTCTGGTTATTGGTATGAAAATATTTCCTTGGAAAACTCTTTGTTTCATTCCAGAAAGGGGCTAGTTCTGTTGAAAATACTAATACAACTGAGAGGGGGGGTGAATCAGTGGTTTATAAGCTTAAACAATTTTACACCTTCTTAACAATTATTAATATTTCTTCATGTGTTATCAATCAACATACAACATATGGACAGTAAGAGTAAAGATCATCAGTCACACATAAAATACACACAGAGACAGATTTTCACGA